>JASPKZ010002321.1:500000-637920 GCA_030220185.1 Diploptera punctata
AGACTTAACTGTTCTTATTATATCTGGCTTCCTATAAAGACCATGTAGTTCACTGTTATGTAGTCTTCTCCATTCACCTGTCTGTTCATCTCTCTTTGGTCCAAAAATTTTCCTAAGAACTTTATTCTCAAATACTCGTAATCTCCTTTCCTCCCTTAAAGTAAGAGTCCATGTTTCGCACCCATATAATATAACTGGTAGAATAATAGTTTTATATATTTTCAGCTTAACGTTTTTTGAAAGGAGTTGGGACATCAAAAGTCTCTGCAATGCATAATAGCACGCATTTCCAGAATTGTGCCTATGTTTAATTTCTTTGTGCATCTCATTCCTATTTGTGATTATTGTTCCTAGGTATTTGAATTCAGCCACTTCCTCAAAATTTCCCTCATTTGTCATTAGCTGTCCATTTCCATTATATACTGAATTTCTACGTGTGATCATATATTTAGTTTTAGTGATATTTACTTCCAGTCCTAATTTCTTAGTGTTACTCAATAGTGTGTGCGTGTTGGCCATTAGTATCTATGCATAGTGTTATTGAGGAAAACAAAGTTAGTATTTGTATCTTTTTTTTTTTTAACATTTTCCAATACTGTTATTTTAACACAGTTCCAATAATGGATCATATTATAATGATATTGTGAAAAGAAAAATGAATGTGTGAACCAGGAATCGAACCGTGGACCTCTAGTGGAATGGTGTAGTGGGCTGCACACTAGTCTGGAGAACTAGAGGTCCACGGTTCGATTCCTGGTTCGCACATTAATTTTTCTTTTCACAGTATCATTATAATATGACCCATTATTGGAACTGTGTTAAAATAACAGTATTGGAAAGTGTTAAATAACATCGTTTACTGCTTATAAAAGTGGTGGTGTAAAATTCTCAAATATAGATACTTCTAAACGAAGCCGGCCGTTGGCGATGGCAGTGTCATCTACCTGACAGCGGACGAAACGAGAATTATAGATTTGTACATGTGGAAAGAATTGTTAGTGTTTGTGCTAGGTGTGGAATGTTGTAGTGGGCTGCACACTAGTCTGGAAAACTAGAGGTCCACTGTTCGATTCCTGGTTCGCACATTAATTTTTCTTTTCACAATATCATTATAATATTTCTATCTTGTTAATAAAATAATGCTACAAAGTTCACTAATCGTCAGTATTATTTATTATATTATTTTAATTTTGTACTTACGTGCGTACAAAGTTATTTTGTGGGGTCATGTCGCAGTATATGTCTTTATATGTGAGTGTGACTGTTGACGCAGTAACGGTCGCAATTTCTATTTTATTTTTCATAACCAAACTCGGCATATAGTAATAAATTCAGAGATATAAGATCTAGTTCATTAGCTAGTAAATTTGGACCATTAAGTGTAGAGGTTACCCTGAAACGGAAATTTAAAAAGCTCTGTAGCGGCCCCAAATCTCTTTATTTTTACAACGAACCTTGGTATAAGGTAAGGGCCTAAACATCAGTCAAATGCGAAATTTAAAAAAAGCGTTATAGCAGGCGCCATATTTGTTTTCTCGTAATGAAACTCATCCCGGTATGTTACATTTGAATAAGAGAATTACAATCTATTTGGTTAATCAGAAAAAATCGACTATTAAGAGTGCGGCTAACCTGAAAGTTGACATTTAAGTGGGAAAATTCTCAGAGATCTACCAGGTGCAATTTTTTTTCGCAATGAAACTTGATATGTGTATACGATTTAATTATTAAAATTAGTTATTAAATCAATTATTCCGATTGAGGGTCTTTCCACTTTTCAGCGGTTGCCCTTTTACCAGCCGGCTGCTGGCCCTTACATCCACATGTGTCAATCACAGAGGTAGATGATCAACAGCCAGTGTAGGGGTGACATGTGGTTAGCATGTCGAGTCCCCCAGCCGTTATAGCTGGTTCCTCAACCTGGAGCCGCTACTTATTGTAGCTACCCAATTGACTCACGATGCTGGGTGGCACCGGTCCCATACTGGCCGAAATACCATGAGAAAATTTCTTCCCCCATGGAGACTCGAACCAGCGCAAGTCCCGTAGCTCTGCGCCAAGGCTTTCTACCTTAACCGCTCGGCTACGGCGCGGGACAAAAAATTATTAAAATTATTAAATTGGCATATTAAATTCTATTTTATGGAAAGAGCAGCAATTTGGAGCCGGAACAGGCTAGTAAATAAGCCTAAACCGTGCAGAAGAAGAAGAATAAGAATAAGAATCTATATTTTATGGAGTAGGAATATAATCAAGAGGACTAAATTATTAATATAGCCTATAACACAATATTGTGAAGAGTGTTTTATTATATGGTATGGAAACATGGATATTGAAGCAAAAACACAGAAATCAATTATTAGTCACACAAATGGATATTTTAAGAAGATCGGCAAGAATATCAAAATTAGACAAAATAAAATATAATGCAATAAGAGAAATAATGCAGAAAATGATATTTACAAGAGATTGAAGAAATCCAACTAAGATGGTGTGGACATATAATGAGAAGAACGGACACAGAAACAAACAAATAAGTATTGAAATGGATACCTCCTGGAAAAGGGGAACGTGGTAGACCAAAGGAAACGTGGTTAAAGGGAATTCAAGACAACATGAACAAGAGAAATATGACAGAAGCAGACACACAAGATCGGGAAGTGTGGAAGAAATGACACTGTATGTTTTGGTTGAGGATACCTGTGTAAATAACAGAAACAATCGTGAATTAAAAATTATTAAGAGAAATATATACTCGGTAAACTAACAAAATCTGATAATAAATTCATCTTTCCAAGCAATTCGTTTAGTTCACATAGTTCCAGCGTGTCTTATTTTATTTTACTTGATTATTTTTTTCTTAGTTAGTATTTGAGAAAAATATCTCAGGAAACTTTTTGAACCAAAGAGGGATGATCAAACAGCGAATGGAGAAGACTGCATAACAGTGAGTTACATGATATTTATAGGAAACCAGATATAATAAGTACAGATGTCTCGTAGACTGCGGTGGATAGGACATGTGGCACGAATGTGGAATAAAATGTGGGCATGGAAACACCTTATAGGAAAACCGGAAAGGAAGCTCTGAGTAGATAGGCCAAGAATGAGGTGGGAGAATAACATTAACCATAATTTTAGGAAACTATATTATTCAAGGATGTGGAAATATTAAGGTCATACAATTTTTCTGTTTATTGTAATATATACGTTTCTTTTGTAGCCCTTTCTCTGAATTTGATATTACAATCTGATCATCAGCAAAAAGGAAATAAATTGGCAATAAATCCTTCTATATTAAAAACTCGCCACAGCCCTTGAATATCCTTGGCCTACCACCCGGCTGCTGCCCTTTAAGATGTATTGGTTTCGTTTTATTTAATACTAGCGAATCACAGCGTTCGCTATTATGCCTCATTAAATAAAATATGTTTTCATTTTTAGTTGAATAAGTTAAAAGAAAATTGGGGTTAATTAAATTGTATCGAATCATTGCGACGAACCAAACATGGCGGTTGCTAGAGTCAATTTTTAATTTCGGATTTCAGGTAAACTCCCATTTATAATGATCAGATTTCGCTGTTTTTTGACAATAATTATCTCTGTTTATTTTAATAGCTTATACTGAGTTTAGTTGTGAAACATCGAAAATTGCGACCGCTAGAGGGATTTTTAATTTTTTGTTTGAGGTGAGCTCTTATACCTAATGATTTTAAAGAATATTTTACTATAAAAACACGCGCGTATTCGAATGCAACGTTGTGTTAAAATTTCAAGTGAATCGACCGAATACTTTTCGAGTTTTGCGGGCACAAACATATGCAGAATGAATTTATATATATATTTAAGAATTTGAGTATCTGGGAGTAAAATTAGATAAAGAGGATAAACAAGAAAGTGATATTAAGAACAGAATAAATAAAGGTAGTGCAATAACAGCAATGATGAATGGAGTCTTATGGAACAGACATATAACCAGGAAAAATAAGTTACAAATATATAATTCAATAGTGAGAAGTATTGTCACATATGGAGCTGAAGTTTGGAAATTCAACAAAAACTTAGAACAAAAACTTATGTCGATGGAAATGGATTTCTTGAGGAGAGCAGCAAGATGTTCAAAATTAGACAAAATAAGAAATACTGTCATAAGAGAAAAAAATGAATATTGGTTATTCAATAGTAGATTATATATGGTATAAGCAATTAAATTGGTATGGGCACGTACGACGAATGCAAGAAGAAAGATTACCCAGGAAAACATTGGAATGGTGTCCACCTGGAAGAAGGAGGAGAGGAAGACCTCAAACTTGTGGATGCAGGAAATAAGAACTGGAATGAGAGCAAGAGGACTGGAGGACGTGGATTGGATGGAGAGAGACGAGTGGAGAAGAAAAATAAAACTTTAGGCACAGAAAGATGTGTAAACATTAAAATTCTGTATATAAATAAGTAAATAAATAAATATATATATATTTATTATTATATTATTATTATTATTATTATTATTATTATTACTATAATAATAAATTTAAGGAGCATAAATTATCACAAAATACGTAAATAGCTTACAGTTGTGTATTATTCTGTTTTCACTTCGGTCCCTTACATTTAAATAACTGGAACGAAAGAGTCACAGAAATGATACTGGACTACCTACCTAGAGGAACAAGAGACATAGGAAGACCGAGGACAAGATGAAGAGAGAACCTTGAGGACGGTACGGGATAATAAGTTCAATTATAGAAGCAGATGATAATGTATTAACCAAATTAAATTAAAACTATATGTATTAATAATTTTATAAGTTTGTGTAACCTTAGTTTTTAAATTATGGCAGTTTTGTAATTTCAGACAAGTATAAAATTACATTATTGTTTTCAGTAAATATAACTCCAATATGAAGAAGTTCCATCATTTACGAACTGCGTAAAATAACGAATATTTCAGCAAGTCGACTTTTTTGTCGCCAAATCAGGGATTAATATGATTTTAAAAATTGTTTTTAAATTACCTCTTCTATGTAAATATTAAATAGGAATGAGATGCAGAAAGAAATTAAACATAGGTTCAATTCTGGAAATGCGTGCTAATATACATTACAGAGACTCTTGACGTCCCAACTCTTTTAGAAAAACTTTAAACTGAAAATATATAAAACTGTTATTCTACCTGTTATATTTCATGGATGCGAAACATGGACTCTTACTTTAAGGGAGGAAAGGAGTTAGTATTTGAGAATAAAGTTCTTAGGAAACATTTTGGACAAAAGAGAGATGAACAGACAGGTGAATGGAAAAGACTACATAACAGTGAATTACATGGTCTTTATAGGAAACCAGATATAATAAGAACAGTTTAGTCTCGTAGACTGCGATGGGCAGGACATGTAGAACGGATGGGGAATGAAAGACGTGCATGGAAGGTTCTTATAGGAAAACCAGAGGGAAAACGCCCAGTTGGTAGACCAAGAATGAGGTGGAAGAATAACAGTATCCATGATTTGAGGGAAGTAGATTATACAGGGAATGATTGGAAAATATTAGCTCAGGATGAGGATGTATGGAGAACTTATGTCCGCGCGGCCATGAACCTATGGGTTCGATAGTGCCACTGAGTTAGTTAGTTATGTAAATATTAAATAATATTAAGAAGAGTTAAATCTCGTAGACAGCGATGGGCAGGACATGTGGCATGAATTGGCAATGAAAAAGAGACATATAAATTCCTTATAGGAAAACCAGAAGGAAAATGTCCAGTAGGTAATTCAAGAATGATATGTGAGAATATTAACCATGATTTGAGAGAAGTACAATATACAGAGAATGATTGGAAAACATTAACTCAGGATTGGGATGTATGGCGAGCTTATGTAAATGCGGTCATAAATCAAAAGGTTTGATACTGCCAGTGAGTTAGATAGGTAAATATTAAAAGTACGTCACGCAGGAATTCTGCAGCAAGTCGAATGTATGATTTGATTTTACTGGTTTACGAAATGTATACATTTATTTTGTTAAATTGGAAAAACTCAATTTCGGATGGCAGCGTATTTAAAAGTGTCGGACTGATGTGAAAACAATCCATGCATATCCGTGAGTTATTACCAATTGCATGTTGTATAATTTAACAGAAATTCAAATAATATCTGCTGATTTATATTTTATTGCATTATTAATAATATTAAATGGATAAAATGAATGTATCTTATAGAATACATTGCAATTTAAGGATTAATTACATTGTATTGAATACAATGCGACGAAGCAAATATGGCGGTTCATAGAGCGAATTTTAAATTTCGAGTTTCAGTCAAAACCCTACTTTAATGGTCGGATTTAGCTGTTTTTTTTAGGGAATACCTTTTTTTTGCTAAACAGCGTAAATGGCAACCACTACAGATATTTTTAAATTTTCGTTTAAAGGGAAACCTTTTGATCTGATTTTGCTGGTTAACGAACTCGACCCTATTTTTTTAATTTGTTACTGTATGCCAAGTTTCATTCTGATAAAACAAAAAAATTGTGCCCGCTAGATCGTTAGTGGACACACATACACACACTAATATATATGTATATATGAAATGGAAAATATACGCCTGAACCGGGATTTGAACTCGAGACCTCTAATTTTATACGCTAGTGACATAATTCATTCAGGATCCTAGCGCAAACATTTACTTTCCTTCCTTATATATGACTCTCAATCATGAGAGGCAATGTGACATCGGCCTCACTACCATCTCGCGTCTTCTATAACAAGTAAGTATTTGAAAGAGAATATTTACATTAGCGTTGCCTCTCATGACTGAGATATAAGGATGAAAAGTAAATGGTTGTGCTAGGAGCCTGAGTGGACTAGTGGTTATGTCACTAACGTGTAAAGTTGGAGGTCTTGAATTCAAATCCCGAGTCAGTCGTTTATTTTTCTTTTCATGTCTTATAACATCGAATTGTATATATATATATATATATATATATCCATCCATAGTAATTCTGCCCGAAGGCAGGTCCTTCACTGCAATCATAGCATTTCCATGCTATGCTTGCAGCTTTACTAGGGAAATGTAGGTGTGGTAGCTTCCCGTTGCTTTCCACACCGGTGAAGGATGATGATGATGATGATGATGATGATGATAAGATTGATGATGATGACCATATGATTTCGGGGACCGTTTGGGCCTTAAAGTTTTTCTGACATTTGTCTTACAGGCGAGGAAAAACCCCGATAAAAACCTCACCCATAAAAACAGCCCCGACCGGGGATCAAACCCGGGCCCGCTGCGTGACAAGGCAGTACGCTACCTCGAGACCACAGCGGTGGACATATATATATATATATAATAAATGTTTCTACTAGATTTGCCTGGTAGCGTAATTGGTAGCACTGGTATATCAATCGAGAGGCCCGGGTTCAAATCCCGTCCAGGCATTTATTTTTCTTATCGTGTCATATTAAACTTGCATTGCTCAATGTCAAAAATTTAATTATAACATCAAAAAAGCGTCAGTGCTATAAAGTAAAAATATTCTCTTTAATTTGCTTACTTGGTACAGGAGCTACAAGATGGCAGTTGAGACTGAATTCCCGCTACTTCTCGTAATAATAGAGAAAAAATAGTTATATAAGAAAAATAAATGTTTGTACTCAGTAAAATCATTATTTAAAAACACAATTATTGAACACGCAATTATCAAACATGTAGCTCGAAGGAATCTGTTCATTATTTGCTATATTCAACGTATTTGTTAGAGAGTCAGTCACTGCAAAATAATGCTCTGACCTGTTCAGAATATTAAAAAGGAGGAGCTTTCTTTATTTTGGTAATCAAAATTCGATAATTATCGAGCTTGAACACGACTGTGATTGGTTGTAAAACAAAATTCATTGAAATGTGGTTGATCATTGACTCCAATCAGGGGCATTGGTTAAATATTCCGTGACGTTACACCACTAGCAGCTTATTATTATTATTATTATTATTATTATTATTATTATTATTATTATTATCATTATCATTATAAGTTTTAGAACATGTCACAAATAAGGAAATTAGAAACATAATGGAAGCAGAAGAAAGCATAATTGAAAGAATTGAGGAGAAGGAATTAAAGTGGTTAGGACATGTTTTAAGAATGGAAGATGAGCGATGGCCGAAGCAACTATATGAATGGCATCCGAACAGAAAGAAGAAAAGAGGGAGACCAAAGTTAACATGGAAGGAAAACATGAAGACAGTAATGCAAGCTAGAGGGCTAAGCATCGAAGATGCCCAAGATCGTAGGCTTTGGAGGTTTGGCACGTGAAGACGGCAGCAGCTGTAAAACCCGAAGATAGATAGTTTTAAAACAATAAATAAATGAATTCCAAAAAATCGATTTTTTTCATTAAAAACAAATATTACTCGTAATTAATTATGATCCTGAAAGTAAAAATTTAAATTGTTTTTATAATAAATGATATTATATCTTACAATAAAATTAATATAACATTTTTAATTCGGTCTGTAATATTATACAAGAACAGTAATTATATTTGAAGAGAAAAATTATACGCTCAGACCGGGACTTGAACCCGGGACCCTTGGTTCTCTAGACCAAGTGCTCTACCAACTGAGCTACCTAGCAAGTACCGATCTAAACGCAAATTCTTCTCTATATACATTGTAATTCCCATCCACCAAATGCTGTGAAGCCATGCTTCTATCTTGCAAATGGCGGCTCCTTTATTAAGAAGACATATTTGGGAATTATACATTACAGCCAGTACGGCTTTTTCCAAGTTTTTATTATTGATTTCGTACATCTCAATGATGGATAAATCATATTTGAAGAGAAAAATTATACGCTCAGACCGGGACTTGAACCCGGGACCCTTGGTTCTCTAGACCAAGTGCTCTACCAACTGAGCTACCTGAGCAAGTACCGATCTAAACGCAAATTCTTCTCTATATACATTGTAATTCCCATCCACCAAATGCTGTGAAGCCATGCTTCTATCTTGCAAATGGCGGCTCCTTTATTAAGAAGACATATTTGGGAATTATACATTACAGCCAGTACGGCTTTTTCCAAGTTTTTATTATTGATTTCGTACATCTCAATGATGGATAAATCATATTTGAAGAGAAAAATTATACGCTCAGACCGGGACTTGAACCCGGGACCCTTGGTTCTCTAGACCAGGTAGCTCAGTTGGTAGAGCACTTGGTCTAGAGAACCAAGGGTCCCGGGTTCTAGTCCCGGTCTGAGCGTATAATTTTTCTCTTCAAATATGATTTATCCATCATTGAGATGTACGAAATCAATAATAAAAAAAAGTAATTATATTATTTAACTACTAATAAATTGACGTATATTATTATCATGCTTTTTATTGAATCTCCAATAACGCGAACCCTATTTCACCATCCGGTAAATCAGCATTTTAGTTACAATACAATTAATTATTTACATTAATTTAGATTATGCTCAATTTCTTGCGTTACATATCAATAATTTTTTTTATTATTCCGGCTTTTACAATGAATATACATTTTTCCGGTACCCATGTTCACAGTTAACTACACATTTGTTTCAACACATTTTTCCATTCTTGTCTGTTCATCCATATATGTTCTTCTATTTCCCATTCCCTCTTAGTTTCATTGATTCCCTGAATCTACGTAATATTTGGTCTACCCTTCTTTTTCGTTCCCTGTGGTACCCAATCCATGATTATCTTAGGTAGACTTCCTTCTTCCATCCTTGTAATTTGTCCGTACCAATTTAATTGCTTCTTTTTTATAAAATCTAATATTGAATATTGTACCTGCATTTTTTCTTTTATATACGAATTTCTATCAATAGGTTCCCAGTCTGTAACATACTTTTTGTATTTATTCTTCATGAGTATGGAAACTCCCCGTTGTGCCCTTTGATGTTTTTTTACCCCACTATAATAATATGTGTAAGATCCTTTATTTTCTATACCGGTTCCTTTCTTTTTAGTTTCTGTAAGGATCATGATGTCTTGATTTTTTCTTTCTAATTCTTTGCATACTTCATCAAATTTATTCCTTATTCCTTGAGTGTTCCATGTACCAATTATCATTGTCCTCTTCCGTAGCTTGTGTCGTATATGTTTAATCCTGTCCGGCTCTGCTTCATTGGGTTTTTTAACATTTATTTTTTTTCGATGAACGGGGAGTTAGCCCGTTGCATGAACCCCCAACTTGGAGGACCAGGAGTTTAATTTTGGAGTCCTCTTCTCCTAGACGGGCTGTCTACCAAAACTATCGAGCCCCATCCGCCCGTTGTGGAATATTCTTAGCTTCTCTTCACCTCTTGCCTACTGGTAGTCAAAAGACTCACTCAGTAAGCCGTCTGGATCATCAGGTACTAAGCCCCTCCGCCACGTCAAGGCGATATTCCTCGGGGGGACATACATATCAATAATAATGTAATGTTATATGAACAAATTAATTAATTAACTAAGTCAAAGTCTCTTTAAAATATGATACATAAAGTCACACAGCTTCCTATAACAGCTCTTCTTACTTAAAATATTTGAAAAAGGCAGTTGAAATCTATTTTGGCGATAACCTAATTAAATTGAAGTATAAATAAAATTAATTTGAATCAAATCAAGTTATATTGAATCGCAAGATAATTTATGTAATATAAATGAAAATTCTAATTTTTAGATTAACTGATCAGTTTAGCTATAGTTATACTTTCTGGAGCACTTCTAATTCTATTTTACCTCATTAAATTCTTACCGTACATTCCCATTCATTTTCTTTTGCTAACAGAAATTTTCACATTACAATTGGAGAAGTCCCCCTTTGTAAATCATCCAGTGATATGCCAATATATTTGGGGCGTGTTTCTATTTGAAATTTGATTCTATATTGTATTAGTTCTTTGTAATATTTTATGATTTTATTTCAGGATTTATTTGTTTATTTAAATTAAGTTCTATAAATAGAACAAGGCTATACATTAAAACTCGGAAGCCAAATGACGAGTGTTCAAGTCCCAATGGAGTCAGGAATTTTAAAATGGCCTAAATTTCCGATGGTACTATGGCCCTGGGGTCGGCTCAACCTTTAAAGGAAATGTGTACCAGACTACGTTAATCAGCTTCGATAGTCAAGGGGTGAAATTAATTGTCTCTGGTCCCGTAGGTCACGGGTACAAACTCAGTCGGGGTCGATGGATGTTTTAGGATGAACAAATCTCAGGGAAAAATCTTCCGGGAGGAACTTCAAGACGTGGGTCCTGAGTCAGAAGATTTTCGGATTCGTAAAATAACCTTCCTAATTTAGACTCTTTGAGCAAAATTTAATGGGCCTATTGTCTACTAGATGGATCTGTGAAACGATGGGCTAACCACATGTCACTCGTTGATATCTGTTGGGAAATAAGCGTAAATTCTTAGTTAAGTAACTCCCACTATCGAGCATCCTTTTCCACATATGAGAATATATGAGTATAGACGATATTATTATATACATCTGCTACAGTTTGTTGGCATTGTTTTAATATATCAATTCTTATTGCAGGAAGTGAATTGGTCGATCCAACTCAACAACAAGTTGAACAACGACGTGGAGACATTCCAGTTCCTACAGATGAAACACGTTCCATTGGAAATGGCTCTGAAGATTTGTTGAAAGAAATACTACTACGACACGGTAATTCGCAGGCTTTATCAAATGAAGGCAACAAAGGAGAGCTTGATAATGTGCCTGGTGTCATAGCATTGAACGGATCTCGGTTTGGGAGTTATTCTTCAAGTCAAAGCAGCAGTTCCTCATCAAGCCAAAGTTCCAGCAGTTCGGGAAGCTACACATCCAGTCAAAGTGGTGGTAATTATTTCAATCTGGGTCATAGTAGAAGTTACAGCAATAGTTCCAGTAGTTCTTCAAGCAGTAGTTACAGTTCTTCACACAGTGGAAGTTTTACTTCGAGTGGAAGTTTTTCATCAAGCCAGAGTGGAAGTGCGTCGTCAAATCAAATTGGTACACATCATATTGATCAAGATTCAAGGTTATCTGGAAATTTAGGATATACAGAGCAAGATTCCAGTAGATTTCATAGTGATTTAAACAAACAAGGAAACTTATTATTTGCTCAAAATGGAACCAATGCAACTAGTTCCTTATATCAACAAAATGAAAATTCCGATAACAAAACAGATAACAACTATAACCTGATACGTGGATTAGTTAATTCTAACACTGAAGGCGAAATCTTCAATAAAAGTGCACAGAAAACAAATGAAAATGACTCTCATATATATAAGATTCCAACACGTGTTCACGTTATTAATACAGGACATGAGGAAGATTTGAATCGTCAAAGTGTTGCCCAGACGTCAAACCAAGAACGTGACTCCATATCACGAAATGGAGATGAATTTATAAATCAAAGTAATAATTATAAATCTGATGAAACCGAAAATCAGTTTCCACAACAAACCATTAATGCAAATGATCATTTAAACTTGTATAATTTTCAAAACGAAACCCAGACTGATATAAATTCATATATGGATCAAAATGATGATTTTATAAACAAGAATTATAATGACAAATCGCCTAGTCAAAGTGAAATAATACATTCAAATCAAAACAACAGTGAAGATAAACTACTCACTATCGAACACACAACTAAGGAGACGTCGGAAGAAAACAGAAGAGAGCAAAGTGAAAATGGCTCGTATAATATACAAACGAATCAGTCTAATGATTTCATCAAACAAAATCAATCAAAGAATGATTCTGAAAATTTACACCAAATAAACGATCAATCTATTCAACAGAACCTTGATCAGTTATCGCTCCAAGAAGATGACCAATCTATAGAGCAAATTACTCAATCTCTTATTAACGATGTAAATAAATCTACTCAAAAAATAATTTCATCTAATCTTGAAAGTTACGTACCAACAATTCAGCCGATTCAGCATATTACTGAATCCAGCATTCGTGAAGACACAACATATTTCCAATTCATTGAACAATTATCTCAGGATGCAGACACTCATAACCAGTCTGTTGAACAAATATCTCAGGATGAAGACACTCAGAATCAGTCTGTTGAACAATTATCTCAGGATGCAGACACTCATAACCAGTCTGTTGAACAAATATCTCAGGATGAAGGCGCTCATAATCAGTCTGTTGAACAAATTTCTCAGAATGAAAACACTGAGAATCAGTATGTTGAACAAATATCTCAGGATGAAGACACTCAGAATCAGTTTGTTGAACAAATATCTCAGGGTGAAGACACTCAGAATCAGTTTGTTGAACAAATTTCTCAGGATGAAAACACTCAGAATCTGTCTGTTGAACAAATATCTCAGGATGAACACACTCATAGCCAGTCTATTGAACAAATAACTCAATCTAACTTACATAATCTGAATAAAGTTGAAGATTCTACTGAAATAATAAGTTATTCTACTGCCAAAAGTGACAGTCAAACTGTTAAAAATCTCGAACAGAAAACATCCATCATTCATGAAGAGACCACATCCCTTCCGTATATTGAGCAAACACTTCAAAACGATGATAAACTTCAGAAGCATTCCATTGAACATGTAAGAAATTCTTCCCATGTTG
The DNA here is from genome assembly GCA_030220185.1 of Diploptera punctata. Lineage (NCBI taxonomy): Eukaryota > Metazoa > Arthropoda > Insecta > Blattodea > Blaberidae > Diploptera > Diploptera punctata. The sequence goes on from JASPKZ010002321.1 coordinate 513,613, forward strand.
ATTTTGAATCGACCAGCCAACTTCATGAGAATTTATCTGAACAGAAGGATGATCAAACTACTCAATCTACTTTCCATTATGAATCATCAGGTACTCTTCTGAATCTTCAAAAAGGAAGTCACGGCAAACAACAGCTTTCAAATCAAAATTACGATGAATCAAAGTGGCAAAATGGAAGTCAATCTGCCATCGAACATGTAAATGATTCTAATCTTCAGACACAAACAAAAGCCAGTGAAAATGGTACCGGTTCTAATTTTGGTGTAGTATCAGATAATCACTCCGTCGTGCATTTTGATGATGCTGATTTATCAAATCAAAAAGAAGAAACATATGCTACTGATATCGGGGAAACTTTCAATCGTAATAGAGAAGCAAGTGGTGTATTAAATGGAATTCGTTCACAGGACCAAACTACAACTTTATTTCCTATCCAGCATATTCGCGTTGATTTAAATCAAGAAAAGCAACACTCATTAAGCCAATCCGTAAATCAGGATGAAAATAAATACTCCAATAAAAATATCAGTTCTACAACTCAGAAGAGTACTGATAATAATGGTGTGTTCTATTTGCACCCTTCTTCTGAATATGATGAACAAACTGTTAATCAACAACACCATTCCGTATCTCAAAGTTCAGATCACTCCTCTAGTGAAAATGAAAACAAATCATTTGTTGGAGGATTAAATACACAGACTGTTCCCCACGGTGACCATGTCAAAACTTCAACTGAACAAGAAAATATATATTCTACTAATAACTTTGATATCTTATCTACGACTCAAAGAAAAGATACACCTTTTTCAGAGATTGTAAGCTCAACTCCGACTAACATATTTAATCTCAGTGCTGTATCTTCTGAACTTCCAGAGAATCAGTCAATTGAACAGATAGTCTATCAATCATTTGGGCAAAATGAAAACAGACAATCCACACAGGAACTTACTTCCTTTTCGACGCCAACTAGCGTAAATTTTGCAACTGATAGTCAGCCAATTGGACATATAGCCACTCATCCAACTGAGAAGAATTATTTTACATATTCCAATCCAAAAGATAACGTTTTTGTTCAGCATGTAAACAATGAGCATTCTCAGCATGTCGTAGGGCAGAATGCTGAACAGTCTGCCGAGTTAGATGAAAAGAAACCTATACATGGTACCAGTTCATATATCTATCCAAGTACTACATACATTCAGAATGGCCAAACACTTGGAAAAATAAATATTCATTCAACTGACCAAAATGATTCCCAATCATCTGCTCACAGTGACAATAAACATATCCAAAGTGTAAACACATATCCAAAAGGAGAATATCCTCAAAGGATTAATCAGTATGGTGGAAACTCAGACAGTAAATATTCTTCTGGTCAGAACATTGCTCAAACATACGGACAAATTGATAACAGGTTTATAAGTCAAGGCGTACTTACATATCCTCAAAATTACCACCATAATGGAAATAATGTCCCTGGTCAAGACAATGAAAGTAACCGTGCTATTACATATTACCATAATTTGAATTATTATCCAGAGGACGGGCAAATCCGTTATATTGGTCAAGGAGGATATTACCCTTACCAAAAGAGAGTTTATTACAATGCCATCAATGGAATCGATTCATCAAGCAATAGTGGCAGCCAATCTTCAGTTATTAGTGGAAGTCAATTTCCAAGTAACACTGGAAACCATTCTTCAAGCAATAGTGGAAACCAATCTTCTATTAACAGTGGAAGCCAATCTTCAGAAAACAATAGAAACCGCTTTCAAACCAATTATTATCCAAATCAGGGACATGTACAATATATTGGTCAAAGAGGATATTATCCTTATCAAAATAATATATATCATAGCACTAATAGTGAAAATGGTTCAAATATGCATGGAAGTCAGAATTCAAACAGCAGAGGGAGCCAATTTAGCGGCGACATGTCTTACAACGTTCCTCAGTATCATCAACATCTCAATCCTTTGTACCGTGTAATCTGCAACAGACCCCATTACCCTAGTCAATCTTCCAGTTCCAGTCACAGTTCTGCGGGAACAGGTTCCAGCTTCAGCCAATCTTCAAGTTGGAGTTCTGCAGGAAATTCCGGTCAAAGTGGTAGTTCAAGCAATACTTATGGAAATAACTACCCCGGTTTCCCAAACCAAGGTAATATAAATCCTAATTTGTTTGGAAACAGTTGGAATTCTGGGAGTTCATCGCATAGTTTTAGCTCTAGTTCCAGTTCCAGTTCTAGTTCTAGTTCCAGTTCTAGTTTCAGTTCGAGTTCTAGTTTCAGCGGAGGGCATCCAGGAGCATCGAAACCACCTACTACTTCCTCAACCACAACAACAGATTTTTTTATTCCAGAAGGTTCTTGCGATGGTGGTACAGCGTGTTAATGAATAATCATCAGCAAAAATATAAAATTCCCCTATAAAATTGAATACCTGTAAGGATCAGTCTCTTCAACTTTGCCAAAAATTCTTAAAATAATGTAGGCCTTTCTGAACGTGGTCTATCTACAGTAGAATGTTGTTTGGCTATTGACTTATTATCATTGAACCAAGTTAATGGCCTAACAATCTTCTCCTGAAGATCCGAAAGGCCTACAGAATTATAAAAAGTTTTAACAAGTTGATGTTTAAAGATATTCAGTTTTATAATTTTATATTGCGATTAATGCCTCAACGGAATGTATCATTCATATTATTATTATTGAATCATCAATATGTGATGAATGTAAATGTGATATAGGCCTAATTAAATATTAAGAAAGGATTATCAATATAGAAATAGATCAATAAATTTTATACCACATACTTTTTATACATATATATATATATATATATATATATATATATATATATATACACACTAAAAAATAAATTATGCTTTGAAATCAAATTATATCTAGAAATTGAGGTAGTTTTCCGCGAATCATGAATATATGACGTCTTTTCCGTTCATTGAGAAAACCATTTAGAAACTATTATATACATTTCAGAAACATTCCATTGAACATGTAACAAGCTCTTCACATTTTGATGGTGAATCGTTCAGCCAACTTAATGGGGAATTATCTCACGAAACTATTCAAAATACATTCAATTATGAATCATCGGATATTCTTCCAAATGTTCAAAATAAATCCCATGGCAAAAATAAAATAAAAATAAAAAAGTTTCAAGTGAAAATGACGTTGAATCAAAATGCCAAAATCGGTGTCAATATATCATCGAAGACTGAACTATTTATATCTTCAGAAGTGTTCCGCTTCAGTCTCATTGGCTTATGTGTCATTCATTACATTTGATTGGTATTACTGTGACATTTGTTTCGTAATTTATTTTTTGAAAATCAAATTGTATCAAGTATTTAAAAAGACTGTATAAGGTCATAAAAATGTACATAAAATAAATTAAAATGTGTTTTTAAGATTGTAAGAGTAACTTTTATTCTAGAATAGATAAAGAATTTGTTTACTTCTACAAGTAAAGATGATCGCCATATTTAATATTGAAGCTAAAAGTCCACCGATGTGGTTTCGAGGTAGCGGTCCCGGGTTTGATCCGCGGTCGGGACAGTTTCTTGGGTGAGGTTTTTATCGGGGTTTTTCCTCACCTGAAGCAAATGTCAGGAAACTTTAAGGCCCAAACGGTCCCCGAACATCATATGGCCATCGCAATCATCATCATTCATAATCATCTTAGATTAAACTTAGGATTAAGGACTCTCCTGGCGCGCCACTATCATCATTATCACCCATCATATAATCGGGACAACGTAACCCCACTTCCAGGCGCCCTACCCTCAGAAGTGGGTTATAATTGCGCCAATTCCAGGAGAGAACACCAGCAATATCCAAAAGTGACAACCTGGGGCATTAATATATATATATATATATATATATATATATATATATATATATATATATATATATATATATATATATATATAAGCTAAAATTTTACGGATGGTTTGAGAGGAAAATAATTCGTAAATGTTTTTATTTCTTGCAAAGCACAATATTTAATTTCATATTATGTTCAATTCCATTATTTTCAATAAACGCATATTATTATATTATTATTATTATTAATATTATTATTGTTATTATTATTATTATTATTATTATTATTATTATTATTATTATTATTATTATTATTATTGTTTACAGATTGTTAAAACTGGGATTTTTGTGTAAATTTCCATTTTTTCTCTCTATGCGATCCTTTACTCTTTTTCTTTTATGGTTACCTGAATTCCATTCTTCCATTCTTCCAACTGGACTTAGGTCGTTCCATTCTCTTTCTTCTTGCTTCTGTCCATTCTAAGATCTTTGGCCACCTTTAGTTGTCCATTTTGTGTGCCCTTACCATTTTAACTGCCGCTTCTGTATTTTATAAATTTCTCTATCTCTTTTCATAGCTCCTCTTATTTGTGTGATTGGTATTTTATTTAATCCTGTTTTTCGACTTTTCTTATTTCTAATTTCCGGCATGTTATATAAGTTAAATGTCCCAAGAAAAAAAAATGATGTTAAAAACCCTATTCAAATCGGTCGAATAGTTTTTGAAACCATAAAGAACAGACTCACAGATTCGCTCGCAGGCGTTCTTTTCGTTTTAAAATGTATTATGTATAATGGGAATATCTAAATTTGCACCATCCGCATTAATCTGTATAATAGCACGAGAAGAGTAAAAAATAGTGGTGGATCTACAGCTGCCGTCTATATATTACTAAAAGAAGTTGCTAGAAGAGTTGCGGAGATATAAATATAGGAAGAGTTTTACACTATTGAGACAATGATGCGCCGTGAGTGGACAGAAGCTATAATTTGTCTCCGACGAAGACCGTCTTCGAACACCGTAAGAGATCATATTTGCAATCGCTCAGATTGTTTTTAAATATGGCGGTTTTTTAGCATTGATGTGAATTTGTACTACATTCTAAAAAAGGAACCAATCCTCAAATTTGAAATACAGTAAAACTTGTTCAAAGTGGAATCGCACGGGACCATTTTTTCCCACATTAGACAACATTCGGCATTAAAAAAATATATTAACAAATCTTAGATTACAGAGAGTATATGTCTTTTTTATGTACCTTGGATTAATTGTAGTTCCGCTGCCGTTGGAAATTGAAGTATGCGACTTCGGCAGTAACGCGCGAGAAAACAGTCCCGTTTCGTCAGCGTTAAAAATGTCTCTTAGGCGCGTATCCTGAAATTAAAGTATGCAGTTTCGGTTTCCGCTCACTAACTTTACTTTCGTCCACATCCTGTGATTCCCCGTAAATTTCATTTCACACTACATTGTGTCGTCTTTTAAAACTGTCCACAACCAACCTGAAGATGCCTTGAAATCGGTATTCTCTAGGGATATAGCAATAGCTAGAGCTTGACTTTGGAGCACAGGTCCGGAAATTTGGAGATTTTTTTTATCATGAACTTGTAAAACACACCTCGTTGATTTCTTCTTCTCCTTCTCTCTCTCTCTCTCTCTCTCTCTCTCTCTCTCTCTCTCTCTCTCTCTCTCTCTCTATTCATTTGACCATTTCCTTGCATCCATTCATTCGTCATTTTTTCTCTGTGTTTTAAAATCTCACAGACTTAAATTTTTCCACATTTAAATTTAGTCATTATTTCGCGTACTGAGAGTTTGTTTTTTCTTTATCTTCAAAGACTTTCACTTTTTCGTTTAATGACAACGATACATACGATTTAGTCATCTTTATTACGTAAATTCAGAACGCTACCTGTGAAATATACGTACACAATCAGTCTCAGATCTTAAACTAATTTAAGATTTTACAGTGTACTGATTATTTGCAAAGACAGATGTCACACTCCAAATATTTGTTAAATAAACCTGTATTTCGCAAAATGGGTATGCAGTGAGGAGAAAAAAAATTCCAGATACAGGTAGAAACTCTACTTCACCCGGCGCGGGCGGCAGGAATCATCACTTATTGTTAATTCGCCAAATGGGAATTCAATAAGTGGAAACTAATTTATCGCTCTCTCTCTCTCCCCTCTCTCTCTCTCTCTCTCTCTCTCTCTCTCTCTCTCTCTCTCTCTCTCTTTCCGCCTTATAATCATTTTTCATTATTGTTTAGAAATATCTTTCCGTTTCCGCGTTGGAAAAATTCAGTTTTATAGTAAATAAATACACGTAAATTACTATTATTTTGCCGGAACCAATAAATGTGTTCACATTGGACGAATTTCCGCATTATTCGCGTTTCGGATTAAACGAGTTTTACTTTGTTATAATCAACATTATAGGTTATTAATTTATTATTATTTTTTAAACAACTCGGTAAAATCAAGGAATCTGTTCATTATTTGTTGGAGAAAAATAATGCTATGTCTTGTTCAGAATATTAAAAAGGAGGAGCTTTCTTTATCAAAAAAAGAACTTGATAAAGAGCGAGGTGGAACATGACAGTCATTGGTTGTAAAACAAAACTCATTGAAACGTAATTGATCATTATTACCATTTGGAGCACGAGTTAAATAGTCCACATAATCCCCATTCTTTTCGACTGTCTTATGCGACCTTGAAATTAAGGCCTATATACCAGCATGGTAAAATTTTCGACCAGCACGTTTGACCCACAGATTGGCAGCTTTCACGAGGGAGTCATCATCTTCAAACTTGTTCCACGAAGGTATTTCTTCAGTTTACCAAAGAGATGGTAGTCGCACGGAGTCAGGTCAGGACTATAAGGCGGGTGTTTCAATGCTGTCCACCCAAATTTCCTGTTTCTTTGTGAGCCTCTGTCAACGTCCTTGGAACCCAGCTTCAATAAATCGTTTTCAACCTCAACACTTTCAATATTTTGCAAACGCTTGCTTGTCCTATTCCAATGTAGAGTGGCAATATTTCACTGTGATGCGTTTGTCAGCCAAAACCATGTCGCTAAATCTCTGCACATTGTCAGTGTGGGGTCTGTCGCTGCGAGGATTATCCCGAATGTCGGCGTGCCCTCTTTCATCACGTAATCTGATTGCACACCGACTAACTGTACTGCGATCACCATACACCTTTTTCAACCTCGTGTGGATGTTTCCCGCTGTCTTGTTCTCACAACAGAGGAATTCTATAACAGCACGTTGTTTCTGACGAATATAAAGTGCAGCAACAATTTTGAAAACATGCTATGACAGCGCCACTCACGGGAACGGGTTGAAATACATTTTTACACAAGCGGGAAGGATGTATCTATAAACTTCATAAATTGCAAAGATGTAGAGTGAAAAATGACTTAAGAAAAAAGTGTGCATTACTTTTGGAGTGACTCTCGTAGTACAACGACTGAATTGGTAGATTGAATTACCCTCACAACCAGTCATCCACACCACATACCGCCTCTACCCACTCCGCTCTTCCTCAAGCAGGGAGCACATTTTTTTCCGTACATTGGATTACCATTGCTGGATTCTGTCTTCGATTTCTGTACCTTACAAAAACATGCACTTTGTTTACGTAATTTCTGCGTGACGAACTTTTGATGGTTTTGAAATCCATTTTTTCCCTGAAGATAAGAGTGCGCCAGTCCCCCGGTTTATTTTTGGACATTTCAAGTATCAAGAAATAAACCGTATTACTCCGTAGCTATTGCACATTGGAGGGGTATCCCAACCCGCCGGTTGGTCATTGTCGCTGGTTTTTCTTATCTTCAGCTATATAAGCGTGAAATTTTGAAAAAAAAAATGGTAATCACAAATAACATTACCACTTTTAATTAAGCCGAAATGATTTGAAAATATAAACAAACTGTTAAGATAACAACCTGAACCCCGATCTCAATCCGGGAGCAAAGCCACCCACTTCTCCACACCCTACCAGGCTATAGCTCAACCGGCCATATAAACTCCTCCGCCTGTGGAATCCGGGAATTTTTCCGTGGTCCGTGGCCTATCTGCCACTGTTTTCCACGAGCCTCTCAATAAGTTGGGCTTCGCTAAAGCGCTGAGATGACCACAAGATCACTGACTGTGTCCTGGGGTCTCACTGACTATGTGACAGCTGCCAGATACTCGAACGAACGCCTGTCATGTGCTAGTCACATCCCCACGTCACGAAATAAAATAACATTAATGGCGAGTTTAACTGACCTCTGTGGAAGAAAGTTTACTCCACTCCATAAAACGAGACCGCCAAGGAAAATTCCGCCTACCATCCCGCTCTGCTGGAGACGTCCGGTTTTCCAGACATTTAGCGTCTCTAGACGTGACCGATATTTACTCATCGATATTATATTACAATAATAATAATGTATTATGCACGTAATATATGGTCGATGATTTTACTAGTCTCGCCCGATACGGCAGTCAGGCGTTCACCGGAACTAAAGATTGTTATCCCAACAATGGATCACGTACATTCTTGTCTTCTTTAATCCTCTTGAAATAATTTGTGCTTCTTTTAAACGACGTTTATAATAAACCATTTCCAGATTTTGACTTATTTATTAACTTTCTATTGTTACGAAGAAATAATAAGTTGCCTAACAACTAGAAATCAAATGAAATAAATTACATCTGTTTCTAAGTAATTAAATTTTCAGTCATTATATCTGGTCCCATTGTGGTCTGCCGAATGACAATACAAGAATAAATAAAATAAAAAACAAATTATAAAATTCAAAATTTAACATAAAATTTACAATAGTTAAACTAAAAAATTAATTTCTTAAAAGAAAAGTTAAATGCTAAGATTTCATAAAATGGCGACTGAATATTTGTATTACACTTGACGCGCCATCTAGACAAATTAAAACAGGCAGTGATACTATCGACTCTAAAGCTGCAATACAACCGATTGTTTTTTTTTTGGACAAGTCAATAGAAATTGCAAGTAATTGAAATAGAATATTACAATGCGAGGTTGGAAAGTAATTTTTACAGAAGCGAGGAAATCATTAAAAACTAAGTGATAGCGAGGTTTTTAATTTCCATGATTGTGTAAAACACTTCACAAACGTGCGTTGTACATTTTTTTTTCGTGATGGTGTTTTCAAAATAATAAATAATAGTAAAATAATAACATATTTGTTGGAGATATTTGCGTTCATTGTAAACAATTGACTAACGTTAACAGAGTGGGAAATGTTTATTAGTTGAGACTACAGCAGGCCGTAACACGAATCAGTGATAGAATGGCAGCAAGTACGAATTTATTGTTTTATATTGTCTCAAATTAAGTTCAGTTCATTTACAATGTAGTGATTTGTTTCGTATAATGTATATTAACACTACCTTTTGGGTGTATTATTGTACATAGTGTACATAAACGGTAGTGGTTTTACTTCTCGTACGAGGTAGGTAATATGTAATATTACAGTATAGTCATTTAGGTTGGCAATCCCGAAATTTAGGAAATTGTTCTTTCAATAATGGACGCCAATGCTGTAAGTACGACAGGACGCCCTATCGTGCAAAGAAAAAAATAATAATCCCCTATAGAGCCTTCAAAAATGAAACAAAAAATAACTCAATGTATATCAGGATTTTGCCAGAAATAAACAGACAGATATCTTAGTCAAGGCACTACAGATCTAGAAAGACACTTGTTATACCATCGTTAAACGATACATAAGAAAATGTTGAATGTTACACACAGAAACAGTGAAACACAAGACCTATCTGATTGGTCCAGAAGTACTTGTGTAGCACTGCACACAGCACACGACTGCCTGTCAAAACATCTCCACATGTTTGGAAGACAATAGTGATGGGTAATTCGAGAGTGAGTCGTTTAAAAAGAACGCTTCACTACTGTGAAGTGTCAAAAAGTTACTCACTTTTAGTGAACTGCCAGTTCATAGTTCACTAAAGTTCACTACTGCTACTTAAAATTAAAATTTACTTTTTATTTCAAGCTCTAGGTGTCTCACTTCAAATCAACTTTCGCTCATTCGTTGATTACTCTACATTTCTCCGCCCGTCGACCTTGCATGTCCCCATCTCTTTCCTACGTCATCCATATCGTTCGTACCACAGCGAGTGTCTGAGAGGAACGAACTATCTTGCCATAAAGGAACGAACTATCTGGCATGAGTTAAGTTACGTAGAAGAACGAACTATCTTGGAAGAACGAAGTGCCTTAGCTGAACGAAGTGGTATCATAGAACAAACTACCTTGGAAGAGTGAAGTGTCTTAGAGGAACGAACTACCTTGAGAGAGTGAACTGGCTCTAAAACTTCAGTACTTCAAACTCTCAACATTCGACACGCTCATTCATTCATTACGGCACTCTCCCGCCTCTTGCTTACGTCATCACTCATACGCAGCATTACTCAGGGATTGCTCCTTTTGATCTACGGCATTACTAACGCTACAAATCTAATGTAGTCTAATATTACAATCACTTTAAATTTTATTTACTGAAATTCTGAAAGTATTTAATAAAAATCCATTTTATCCAAGTTTTAAAACAACATATTTTACTAGGTTTTCAAAAAGCTGTTGCAAAATTTAGTAAAAATCTTACCTTGCTAAACATTTTGAGCGAATATGCCGTGCAAGTTTAAAAGCATCTCGCCCCCTGAATGAAACTGTGTAGAACAAAAGTTACACTTTGCTTTACCATCGCCTAAATTTCACTACTTTTTCTTGATCGCGAATTAGAAGCCATTCTGTAAAAGTTCACGCTCAAGGCTAAATTTTGTTGGCCAACCCAGTATTCACCCTCTTTATATTTTTAGTTTAGGGGTTGTAAAGATTAACATCAAGTAATTGCCAATATTACGATTTTGCATCTTTCTTTCTTTTTAAAGAAATATTATGCAAATAATATGTGTAAACAATACATATATAAATTACGATTCTGTTTTTATTAACATTTACAACTTGAAATAAAATGTGTAAACATTGGAAATCTGTACGTAAATAAAATTATGCAAATAATACAGTTAAAACAGAAACAAAATGGAGGTACAAATAATTATAAAATAAACAAAAGTATGGTAGCAGTCATATTACAATTTTTCATACTCAAATAAATTAAATAGAATTTACATAACTATTTCCGTTTATCTTTAAAATACAGAGCTACTATATGGCTGGTTAATGTCAAGTCGCCCCAGGTCTGTGTCTTCGTGATTCCCCCTCGAGCCCATATTCTTGCTGTGTAAAGCGAAGGATCCGATTGGACATAGCTATGCCACCTGTTGATGATATGGTAAAGTTATTTGACTACGCGGAAACGAAAGTTTTTTTTTTTTTGAACGAACTAGTTGAATTGAATGGTTCACAAAAGTGAGTGCGAGTGAACGAACTGCTTCTCGAAATGAACTGGTTAGGCACAACGCTAGAATACAATCCTCTAATTTGAATGCCACCAATGAATGCAATCGATACTGGGTAGCAAGTTGTAAAATGAGATACAACACGGGTCTCCTTATTTAATTACTTATTTGTATATTCCTTATATACTTGTTGTATTAGAGGATTTCTAGCAGATGATTATCAACATGTCAGTCGTTGAATATAACATCTATATATTGTATATGAGTTAATGCTATATTATTGTTCCTCAAATATCGTTCCATGTCCTGAAAAAAAGATGCAACCCACCAGAGAAATCTTCCTCTACCGGTTTAAATAATCCTCACAGGAAAAAAAATGGCATTAGGGAAAAATGTGTGTTTTGGTGTCCCCTACAACCTCCCAGAGTTTGTCGATTTAAATAATTTTCACCCTGTATTAAATATGATTCTTTTTTTTTTGTATTTATTAGAGACAGAATAATATATACTTTATACCATAGCTATTTGTACTGTGGGATAATGATAGCTTATTTTAAAAGTTTGTTTAGGGATAACTTATAAAATATTATCTTGGCATAGTGTATTAGTTTCCTAAATTTACAGCGAATACATGATCTTGAACTGCATTCATAAAGTCTTATTTTTAAGAGTGACAGGATTTGAATTGGAATATATCTAAATTGCAATCTTAATTGATTGCATTAAGGGCTGCTGAGTGGCACAAAGCAACGAGATATGCGCTTATACCGAGTCTCCATGAGGAATACAAAAACTGATAATTTAATTTTGGCCATTTTGGGACTGGTGTAAACCCAACATCATAAGGAAATTGTGTAGCTAGAAGCGGCTTCAGGTTGAGGAAACTAGGTATAATATATGGGGAACTCGACATACTGACCAAATACCAACCCTATAGGCCTACTGCCTCCATAATCGTCCATCTCTATTAAAACACAACTGTTTTGAGGCCATCAGCTGGCTAGTAGGCCCATCGCGCTATGGATAATGCGTGTGAATTTGAATTAAAAATGTATTAAGGGTACAGGGAAAAAGCATGTAAGTCACTCTTTCCTTGAAACTTAGAAAACGAACTTTTAAATTGTACCTGTATTCCAAACTTTGAAGGGTAAATAAACACATGTCTAAACTGTAGGCCTATATTTTATTGTTTCACACTTGTAAATGATAGTGCTTTTCATGCAGCTTCTAATGCCACATCAAACTCCATTTCGACAAAAAGTGACTTGTATGGTTCTTTCCCTGTATACTTAATATAATGTAAAATGGGGAATTTTAAGAGGGTCAGCCGATTATGCGCTTGCAGACCAGGTGAAAAAAGCTATCATCATAAAAGAAAATCGATGGAATATATTAACGGGATAGAAAATAAGACTTCCCAAGTTTTTACAGTATAAACCAGAAGTAAATAGGACTCCAGGGAGACCTAGAACTAGATGGGAGGATTGGTTTAAACTTCCTGATATGCGAATAGGCTGACAAATCTAAACAATATTGATGATGAAGGAAATTATAACACATCTATTCATAAAAAACAATTTTTTATTTGTTTATTTACAGATTTTCAATGCCTGTGTAAACATCTTTCTGTGTCTAAAATTTTATTTTTCTTCTCCACTTGTCCCTATCAATTTACTCCATATCCTCCAGACTTCTTGTTCTCATTCCAGTTCATATTTCTTGCTTCCACGAGTTTCTAGGTCTTCTTGTCTTTCTTCTTCCAGGTGAACACCATTTCAATTTTTTTTTCTGGGTAACCTTTCTTCTTGCATTCGTTGTATATACCCATACCAATTTAATTGCTTATATCTTATATAATCTACTATTGAATATTTAATATTAATTTTTCTTCGTATGAGGAAATATTATAAAATATAAAATTTCGATAATTGTTTATTATTTATAAACGAGATGAACATAATGAAAATAACAATGAAGACAATATAAAATTAGAATACTTTTTGGTTCAGTTTGTTTGTATTATGATGGATTCATCAGTCTTTGTGATTGTTTCTGGGTTAAATTAATTTATATCATCTTCTATAATCATCGAGAGAAAATGCAGAAAGGCCATGGAAGGAATAATCGTCATCATCGTCGTCATCATCATCGTCACCGAAGTCGTAAGGAGAAAATTCTTCACTGTAACAAAAACAAAGTATCACGTTTAAAGATAAATGGTTTATTAAAAAAAGGTTTAAGGGAGGAGAAAAGATTATGAGTATTTACCAAAAAAGTTCTTAGGAAAATTTTTGAACCAAAGAGAGATGAACAGACAGGCAAATGGAGTAGAATACATAACAATGAGCTACATGGTCTTTATGGGAAACCAGATATAACAAACAGTTGTCTCGTAGACTGCGATGGGCACGAAAGGAGAACGAAAGCATGATATGGAAATTTCTTGTAGAAAAAACCAGAGGGGAAACACCAGTTGTTAGACAAAGGATGAGGTGGGAGAATAAAATTAATCATGAATTGATGCAAGTAGATTATACGGGTATGATTGAAAAACATTAGCTCAGGATAGGGATGTATGGAAAGCTTATGTCCGCATGGCTAATAAACTACGCGTCCTATAGGGCTAGTGAGTTAGTTATGCACGGCCGCGGTGACATAAGCTGTTCATACATCCCTATTATTCGAAATCTTTTACAGCTTCTCTTGCTAGAACATGGAATTCACTTCCACCCTATGTCAGAGACTGCCAAACTTTACCATCTTTCAGAAATAAATTGAAAATGAAATCACTAACAGAAACAACTCACTAATACTACTTTTTAAGAATTAATAATGCGTTTTTGCATTATTTAATAAAAATAGACTTAGGATTTGTTAATATATTTACCTAATGCCTTGTATAAAAAGCGTAGATTAATTCATTGTAGTTTATTACTTTCTTTGTATTTTTTTCTTTTATTTTTATGTATAGTAGATTCGAGCTGTTATTCCTTTTTTTATTCATTGTATCATTGATTTAATTTTAATTGTATTTAGTTTCATTCTATTATTAGACATTAATTTCATTATTATTCAATATGACAGATAATTAATTGTTCAATGACTATTATTGTAACTTTTTTTGTATTCATATGTAACATATGTTTGTCCTGTTTAATATGACTATTATTGTAATTTTTTTGTATTCATGTGTAACATATGTTTGTCCTGTTTAATATGACTATTATTGTATTTTTTTTGTATTCATATGTAACATATGCTTGTTCTGGTGAGTGCAAGAGAAGGCCACATGGCCTTAACTCCACCAGGCTAAATAAATCTATTCTATTCTAAATCAGAACTAATGTCTTCCAAGCAATCCCTGTATATTTCATCTCCTTCAAATGTTATTCTTCCAGCTCATTCTTTGCCTAACTACTGGGCGTATTCCCTCTGGCTTTCTTACAAGATGTTTACATTCTCCTCTTTCTTTACCCATTTCTGCCACATGTCCTACCCATCACAGTCTACTAGACTTAACCGTTCTCATTACATCTGGTTTCCCATAAAGATCATGTAGCCACTGTTACGGAGTCTTCTCCATTTCTGTCTCATTTGATCCAAAAAAATTCCCGAAGAACTTTATTCTCAAATACCCGTATTCTTATCTTCCCCTTTAAATGTAAGAGTTCTTTTAGCATCCATATAATATAACTGAAAGAATAACAGTTTTATATATTTTCAGTTTAACGTTTTTTGAGAGAAGTTGGGACGACAAGTTTCCAGAATTAAACTCATATTTAATTTCTGTTTGGACCTCTTTCCTGTTTGTAATTATTGTTGCTAGATAGGCTATTGAATTCAGCCACTCATATATACCGGCAATCATATATATCTAGGCTATGTATACAGGTTGTAACATAACTCAACGGCAAAATTTCAGGAATCAGTTCCTGATATGGAGAGAATAAAAAAGTGTATTACAACATGGGCCCGGAAATTGATAATTACAGAGTTATTCGAACTTTTATGATGTTAGTACATGGCAAAAAAAAATGCAAGGGACTTGTTAAGCGCTCTGTTCTGTCAGATGAAATGTTGAAAGTGACCTCCTTGTGCCTCAATACAGGCATATTCTTCATTTGTGTACATCACAGCAGCCTACAATCAACAGAAAACAGACTGGCGATAACTACTGTAAACCTTAATAACCTAACATTCATAAAAGTTCGAACAACTCAATAATTATCAATTTCCGGACCCATGTTGTAATGCACTTTTTTATTCTCTCCATATGAGGAACTCATTCCTGACAGCAGCCTACAATCAACAGAAAAAACAGACTGTCAATAACTACTGTAAACCTTAATAACCTAACATTCATAAAAGTTCGAACAACTCTATAATTATCAATTTCCGGTCCCATGTTGTAATGCATTTTTTTAATTTTACCATATGAAGAACTTATTCCTGAAATTTTGCCGTTGAGTTATGTTACACCCTGTATATATATATATATATATATATATGTGTGTGTGTGTGCGTGCGTGCGTGCGTGCGTGCGTGTGTGCGTGCGTGCGTGCGTGTGTGTGCGTGCGCGTGCGTGTGTGTGTCAACATTGAAGAGAGATCAAGATGCGACAGTATATAATGCGTCTTGTCAGATGGCTACTTATGTAGGCCTATGTGTTATATATTTAGCCTATATACACATAACATTTTAAGTTAGATATAAAGTTTATTTTTGACTCTCACCTCTTTATATGGCCTCCATCATAACCAAAAGACGAATCACCATATCTATATTCAACAGACGCCTCTGGTTTGAACTTTCCCAGGTAGTGTCCATGGTCTTCATGGTGGTCTACATTGTACTCGAGAGAATGACCTTGTTTGACTTTGAGATGATGTCCATTGTAGTCATCATGATGTCCATAATCTCGGTGATCCACGGTGACGTCTCCCTTGCCGACATACACCTGGTCACGGTGTTCAACAGGAAGAGCATACACCTCGCTGTCCTTAACCTTGCTATCATAGTAGTGTTTGTCCTCAGGCCTGTCTTTTACCACCACTATGACGTCAGGTTGTTTACTGTGCTCGTAGTGAAGGTGGTCAACAGAATCTGAAAGTAGTTTGGCATCTTTTTAATCTGTTTTTTAATCGAGGTTAAAACAAATACTACTGCTTCCAGTGCCTGTATCGTAATGAGTAATTACACAGCTCTACTAATCTTTATTTTCATTTTACACTACAAAAATCGGAAAAATATGAAAAAAAAAAGTATAATGTCAATTTGTTTTTAAATTAGTATAAATCGACGTAAATAGAAAGAAAAATGTCGAAAACACATGTTATACTTCAGTGAAACGCCTTTTATAAGTTTTCATCTATAATTTTTAGAGCACATTCAGCACTTTCATGAATATATTCGTAAACTGTGCACTTTGTTGCCCTGGATATCTCTGCGAACTTCTATGTTTTCAAGTGCACAGTTTACGAATATATTCATGAAAGTGCTGAATGTGCTCTAAAAAATTATAAAAAAAAATCTTATAAAAGGCGTTTCACTGAAGTATAACATGGGTTTTCGACATTTTTCTTTCTATGTTATATATATATATATATATATATATATATATATATATATATATATATATATATATTCCGATTTTTTATTGTAAAATGAAAATAAAGGTTTAAAAAAACAGAGCAAATCTTCCAAAATCATTGATAGTTTCATGAATTCTGAGCATAAATATATCCAAAATCAATCTTATATCAAGGGCAACAAAACCACTGTTGACAAGTTTTATCTAAACTACTAGATCTCAGTGGCGTCTTGGAAGGAAGCTCTTCGTACATCCCAATCCTGAGCTAATGTTTTCCAATCACTCCCTGTATAATTTACCTCCTTGATGTTAAGATTAATGTTATTATCCCATATTATCTTTGACTTATTTCCTAGGTGCTTCCCACTGGCTTTTCTACAAGAAGTTTCAGCGACCCTCTTTTATTCCCCATTCCTACCATATGTCTTACCAATCGCAGTCTATGAAACTTAACTGTTCTTTTTACAGATTTTTTCACATAAAGATAATGCAGTTCACTGTTATGTAGACTTCTACATTCACCTGTGTTTTCACCTCTCTTGGGTCCAACATTTTTCCTAATAATTTTATTCTCATATACTTGTAATAATTTCTCCTCCCTTAAAGTAAGAGCCCATGTTTCGCACCCTTATAACTGGAAGAACAGTATATATATATATATATATATATATATATATATATATATTAGTTTAAAGTTTTTTTAGAAAACTTTGGATGGCAAATGTCCCTGTTAAACATACTAGCATGTTTTTTATTAAAACTTAAAATATTAAAATATCAACTAATTAAATTGTGTTAAAATAGTGAAGGCCTTTCAGAATTTCTTGATCCATCCTCAGCATCTGCTTTTACCAGCAGAACGTAAGTCTGATACTCATTTTCGTTAGAGGGTGAATCGACCCCAAAGCCATGGCGCGATCAGAATTTTATATCAGTTTAAAAATTCTGACCACACCGGGACTCGAACCCTCCTTTTTATTATGATTTTTTTCGTTTACAAATCCATTTACGGAATACAGAAAAATAGTGACGTAAGATCTACCAACCTAAATCCCAACCCCGCCTTCACGTGATGAATTCCGTTTAGAACAAACGAGGCTCTGGGGACCGAATCATGGTGGTATAACATTCAATTCAATACTGAGGAAATGCAGTATTCTATCAGTCTTCCAAAGGAAATTTGTATTACTCGAATCTATCTAAAAAAAATGCTGGACTTATTATATTATTCACAATAGTGCTTGAGATCTCATAGGAACTGGCTCAAACGATCTAAACCTGAATAAGTTCATGAAGATAGAATCCATTTATTTTGGATAGTATACAGTATTGTATGTGACAGAGCTCGTCGGAAGTGAAGCTTGGGGACAGTGAGTGTAGCGATACTTACATGGTTAATGCACTCGGTTCCTTATAACTAGGGCTCGGAAGTTGAGAAGCTACAAAATGCTTATAAAAGCCGTTTTAAAAGACTATATATATCCTAATAAATAATAGTTTAAAAAAAACTAAAACAACACGCTTTATTAGAAAACCGAACTAAAAAAATGAAAAATAAGTTTAATTTCCAACACGCTTGGGGTAAATAATTTTACCATCAAAAGCTGGGGTGCTCTTTATCATTTAATATGTTCGATAATAAACATATATTGGTAAAAGTAAAGTCTCTAAGAAGAAAATGTAAAAATCATAAAAAGCACCCCACGCTTGTGATGGTAAAATTATTTACCCCAAGCGTGTTGGAAATTAAAATTAGTTTTCATTTTTTTAGTTCGGTTTTCTAATAAAGCGTGTTGTTTTAGTTTTTTAAAACTATTATTTATTTTTTATTTTTTAGTTTTAATATTTTACAGAATAAGATAAAAATGTGAATATATTTAAATTCGATACTATTGTAGTATGAGCTAAAAGTAATACTCTTCTAAAAAAATCCCAGCCGGATTTCAACCAGCGACCTATGGATTACTGAAATTATATACCACTAGAGTTCACCGCTCTACCAACAGAGCTCTTACAACGATTGACTAAAAAGTCGACAAGTCTGCAACCTATTATACCAGTTTTCATTTTTTTGATTTTCTGATGATTCTGGCCAGGATTTTAGAAACAAAATATGAAATTATTGTTTTGTCACGGGTACCTTACAAGTATACAAAGTTTCAAGTCGATCCAGTGTTTCTAAGTGGGTGAAAATCGTGTTCAAAGATTCCGTTACATAGATACAAAGACACTTTTTTTAATTTTCTGATGATTCTGGCCATGATTTTAGAAACAAAATATGAAATTATTGTATTGTCATGGATCCTTTACAAGTATACAAAGTTTCAAGTCGATCCAATGATTTTAAGTGGGTGAAAATCGCGCTGAAAAATTCCGTTACATAGATAGATAGATAGATAGATACAGGTCAAGCTAATATAAAGCGTGTAAAAATACGTAAAAACTGGGATAAGGATGTAAAAAGAGTTACAGTTGCTAATTGTATAAAGACAACCTCGCTGCTTTCGCATTCTGCTCCAGGTAATTTTCACAAAGTGCAACAGGTTAGAAAATTTGAAGTCAAAATACAATGGTTCAAGCTGTCAATAGGCTGGTGGTTAAAAAGTATTCGTAATAAGATCTTTTATGAAGGTTCAATAATTTCTCGCGGAACAAAAGTGTTTGGAATGTGAAAATAAATAGTGTTTTTTTTAAAGAAGTTGGAATTGAGTCTAAACTGTGCATTTTTTAATTATACAAGTGGTATAAAAGTAGTCAAAATAAAGTAGAGTTACAAAGGAAGTCATTAAGACCCTAAAAAAAGGCTAAAACTGGACCAATAAGTCAAAAAGTTGAAAAAGGGCAAAAAGGACGGTTAAAACCAACTATTTTCTGGCCTATGATGACCCTATATTTATATATATATCCACTGCTGTGGTCTCGAGGTAGCGTGCTGCCTTTTCACGCAGCGGGCCCTGGTTCCATTCCCGATCCGGACAGACTTCTAGGTGAGGTTTTTTCAGAGTTTTTCCTCACCTGTAAGACAAATGTCAGGAAGCTTAGGGCCCAACGATCCCCAAAATCATCCGGTCAGCATAAGCATCATTCTTCATCTGTGTGGAAAGCAACGGGAAGCTATCACACCTAAATTCCCTAGTAAAGCTGCAAAGCATAGCATGAAAATGCTATGATTGCAGTGAGGTACCTGCCCTCGGACAGAATTACTATGGATGTATATATATTTTTTCCTTTGGGCCTCATCTTCAGACATAAAATAAAAAAAAAGGATTTTTCCTCAACTTCGGAGCCTTACTTATAACACTCTATTGTCTTTGGAAAAGCATTTCTTCCGGTGATTCTGAATTAGCTACTCCATTATAAAGTGGTGCGATATGAGTGAATCAATGTTTTTGTAACACATGGTACTTTATAATTCCTAATTTTGTCTTCTTTCAACAACCTCCACCCCACATTCCTTCCACATCCGACGAGCTCTGTCACATACAATATGTATTTTTGCTTGCTGGGTAACTAACTACGCCACGGCATGCCATATATATATATATATATATATATATATATATATACATACACATGTTTGTCATGGTTACTATATGTAATATTTTTAAAAAATCATAAAAATAACTTCCATAGGTGCATTCCTCCGTAATTCGATAAAACTGATTGTTTTATAACTTACCCTGTTTATGCGGAGGGTAGCAAGCTACCAGAGGAAGAAAGAAAACCCACACCACTTGTCTAGTCTGCATGGTTGTCTTCGACTTCAGTGACTGATAACAGTTAGGTGTTTTGTAGCTATTTATACATTCTAATAACTGTGACGTTATTTTGTCAATGAGAATACAATTTCCTGTTCCCTAACATACTTTTTTTGAACACATGAAGGAAGTCAAGTTTGCAAGGTAAGACATTTTTCTGACTGAAGAGAAACATATGAAACACTAATTCGCCATTTTGACCTCAATTACAATAATTTTTATTTACTCGTGATTCAATAAGATTATTTGAATAGATAAAATTGGCAAATTAGATACACTAGTTATTAGTAGAGAAATGAAGGGCGTTGGCAGCACTGAAAAGTAATTAAGATATTATAATTGAAAATAACTTTGAGTGAATGACAAAAATATAAATGGGAAGTTACGAATATAAAAAATGGCCTTGCTGTTTCTTACCACCTGGTTCGATTCTCGATAGATTTACGGATTTTTTCTTGAAATGGCATACTGACCTTCCATCAAACGACGATACAATAAATGAATATGACACAGGAACTGCGTAAACTAAGTGACTTCTTCAACAAATCAAATTTATTGTTCGATTTGGCTAATTTACGGAAATTGTCTTTCTTCTGTTAATCACTAAATTGGAGAACCCCCAGGGGTTCGCTAAATATTTCAAGGGGTTCGCCAAAAGGGGTTCCGTAATGGCGGGTGTCGAAGTTAAGTCTATTATTGTTTCCTTCATTTCTGCAGCATTGTAATATAATCATAATAATAATAATAATAAATTATTATTATTATTATTTTAAATTAAATAAACCCTTTAATGTCCCGTGTTGCACATGTGTAATATCGGGGATTTGTCACATTATTTCCACAATAAATTAACATTTCCCGCGAATGCCTAATTTACAATTATGTGACAATGTCAGGAACGCATTTGATTTCCCTAGAACTACGCCTACACGTTGGGTAACTTTTAAGTCGTAACTAGAGTAACTTTAGGTTTTAACCGTTAGGGGTTAAACCTTTTGCTTGAAATTGAATTGTATGCATGTCTACTGTATGTATATTTAAAAGTCAGTGGTTCACCCAACTCAGATCGTTGTGGAAGGGGTTTACGAGTCGAAAATGGTTGGGAACCGCTGTCTTATACCAAAGTATTTAAACATGTTGGACAGCAGTGAGAACAAACCACACGTAACCGTAAGACATTATCTATTGCATATTGTTGTATAAAATTAGTCACAAATTTAAATAATTTATATTCCTTCATTTTTTCATTACTTTATTAAAATGTTCATTTAATTAAACCAACATTGAAAATTCTTGTAGGAAAACCAGAGGGAAAACGCCCAGTTGGTAGACCAAGAATGAGGTGAGAGGATAACATTAACTATGATTTGAGGAAACTAAATTATACAGGGATGATTGAAAAACATCTCAGGATAGGGATGTATGGAGAGCTTATGTCCGCACGGCCATGGACCTACGGGTTCGATAGTGCCAGTTAGTTTATCTTATACACTGTCAAATTAAGGGTTAATTAAATTGTGTGGTAACCGCAAAACAAAACCCAACAAGTTTTAACAAACTAAAAAAAATGTAATCTAATAGAATTAAAGATTACAGAAAATTCACTAACCGATCGAACAGCTAAATTAGTTATTTAAGATGAAAACATAAGGTTCCAAAATAAATCTAAACAAACATCCAAACCTATTATCTCGGAAGAAGAGACCAGAAAGATTAAAAAAAAATACTGGGTACTAGGAAAGGAACAACACACAGAGGAATGATTGATCCAACGTACCCCAAAGAAGATAAACAAAAGTCACTCGAAAATGTTAGAAAATTAAATCTAGGACAAGAAACATATTTCTATGGAAACATTATATTTCAGCACTATGTAATGTGCAATGTAGACCTACCTCCAAATTGGTGCACCCTGGGCAACGCTATGCGGCAAAATGATCTACAAATCTGGTAAAAGGCATTGGAGACAATTAATATCAAATACCCGGAGCCTGAATGGCTAAGGATATACACAGATGGCTCACAAATACATGTACAAATGCAGGAGCAGGAATATACAGCTTCATCTTCTCCTTTTATAAACCCACTGAGTCAAACAAAACAGCATACGATGCAGAAATTGAAGCCATACGAACTTCACTAAACCAACTTCTATTGCATCTTGAAAAAATTTCGAAGATTGTTATTCTGAGTGACTCAAGATCCGCCATAGAATAAATTATTGCAATTGAACCTGCTGCATCACTGGAGATACATGACTGCCATAAGACTCTGAACAAACTGAAATTAGCTAAAAAATAAAGTTGTATTGCAATGGATCCCTGGGCATTGTCAGATTTTCGGCAATGAACAAGCAGATACATTAGCAAAGAAAGCCGCCATGCTACCCAACTGCTTCAAATCAGAGACATCATACCATTCCTCTAAACTCTACATAAAGAAGCAGATCAAGAAACAATATATCATGAAGTTAGAGACAAACAACGCAACAAAGCCCTGGAAGACATCCATATATAACATTCCTGCCCGGCCAAGCAAGAAGCTGTTGCGAAGTTCCGCCTCCAAACTGGACACGATATTCTTGCCAAACATCTGTCTCGCTTTGGAATACTTGAAGCGCCCACCTGCAATCTCTGTAATCTGGATCAAGATATGGACAGGGAACACTTAATGCGCTGCCCGGCTCTTCACAGTACAACTGAGACCGGAAAATATTGGGAAGCCAGAACCATGATTATGAATCAGATGAACAAATGATGTTATCTCAATGTTTGAATGCCATTAGATAAAAAAAACATATTTCAGCTGAAGCGATGAATTCTTTGACGCCTGACGGTTGTAAATGGAAACTTCCAGAGGTATTGACCTAGAGCGAAGAAATCTTTTGCATGGAATTTTGCTCATCATTCTTTTTGTATTTGCGTTTCTTTATCGCTTGTAAATCACTGCTTAAAGATTTTTAAAATACATTACGAAACTCCGTTGAGGTCACTGCGTTAAAGTTTTAAAAATTGTAAAACAGTACCTGACATCTCAGTCGTTCTCAATAATTTGCAGTGTTGTTTTATAGGAGGCCTTTCGAAAATGAACGTTCTCGAAGAGTTAGAAATCATCAAGGAAACTACAAATAAACACTTGTTGAATAAGAACGTACCCAGCATTATAAACCCTCTGTCCAAAATAATTATTAACAACAGTCAGTACCAAAATAAAAGCAGAAGATGATACATAAGTTATCGAAAGGCCTCCTATAAAACAACACTGCAAATTATTGAGGGCGACTGAGATATCAGGTACTGTTTCAAAATTATTAAAACTTTAAAATCATTGCTTTTAAACTATGTTTTATATACTAGCAGGTGTTAAGCTAGACATGTTAGTAGGCCTATGAAGTTCAAGATTACATTTTTTCCCCCATTTCTTCTCTCTCCTCCCCCCCAAAAAATAAAAAAGTTTCTTCTGATATTTTTATTATTCTTCTTTAAAAGTATATATAATAAAAAACAGACATGCATAATAGAGGATGCAGCATAAGTCAGTTAACCAAAAATGCAAATATATTATTTTCTGTAGCTTACAACATCTATACAAAATCAACTACCGAAACTGTTTAAAGTGACCTCAATTATTGATTAAGCATTTATGACATCGTTTTAACACTGATTTGCAGATGTTATCACACAATTTCCCATTATTATTATTATTATTATATAACTTGAAGTCCACCGCTGTGGTATCGAGCTAGCGTGCTGCCTTGTCACACAGCGGGACCGGGTTCGATTCCCGGTCGGGACAGGCTCCTGGGTGAGGTTTTTTCGGTTTGTACCCCTCACCTGTGAGATAAATGTCAGGAAGCTTAGAGCCCAATGGTCCCTGAAAATCATCCGGCCATCATCATCACCCTTATAAATATCATCATCTTCACCGGTGTGGAAAGCAACGGGAAGCTACCACACCTATAATCCCCCTAGTAAAGCTGCAAAGCATAGCATGAAAATGCTATGATTGCAGTGAAAGACCTGCCCTCGGGTAGAATTACTGTGGGTGGATGGATGGATATAACTTGTAGTTTATAGACATGATGATACTGGACAAGATGTATTCCCTAGTTGACAAATTACCTCAAGCAGTAGTGTTTGAGATTATATTGAGAAGGTACCGCATTCAATCCCCAGTTTCAATCAATCAGATTTTTTTCCTTGCAATCATGTGGCTTATGCCGCACGCGATATTT
Source organism: Diploptera punctata (assembly GCA_030220185.1). Classification (NCBI taxonomy): domain Eukaryota; kingdom Metazoa; phylum Arthropoda; class Insecta; order Blattodea; family Blaberidae; genus Diploptera; species Diploptera punctata. The sequence goes on from JASPKZ010002321.1 coordinate 538,449, forward strand.
CCATTGCATATTCCTAGAACTCGTACACGATATTCGGTAACGTTTTGATTAGAACACATGTTTGGAAATAATCACATATTTATGGATTTCACTCCTGTCAGCTAATAGTAATAGCAACGGTCTCGGTACCCTAAAGTTGTAGGTTTGATTTCGGAAAGACTGGTGAGTTTTTCGAATGAGATAAATTTGAGACGCAGTTTCCTTTCGGAAAGAAATTATCGCTATATTTTACTACAGAAATATATAGCACGTTAAATAATATTTGTATACCCAAAGCACGTCCTCTTCAAAATTTACAGATGTAGGAGTTAACATCCTAGCGTCTCGTACCAGATTAGGTAAATAAATAAATGTTAACAAATTTTAATCTCTGTAAACGTATTTATCTACTTTTATTTCTTGAAATGTTTGCAGCCTAGTCTATTAGGAAACGGATTTTTGCTGTAATGAGCAATAAGAGTTGTTTCTTCTATCAAATGAAAATAAGTTGTTTACAACTTTTATAAACACAACTTTAAAAATAATTCAATCACTGTTTCTTGTAGGAACTAACAATATTATCTAAATATTGCACACGTAACTCTGAAAATAAATTTTATACCATTTACATAAACATCATACTAATCTGTGTTGCAATCTTAACTTTTAGTGCATGAAAATCCTTTTCCTGAAACGGTGAGAGTCAAGATGGTTGGACACCAAAAAAAAATAATAATAATAGTATTTGAAAGAAAAATATTATGGAAAATATTAGGTTCAGTGCACAAGAGTCGAAATTACCGAATTATATATAATGATGAATTATATAAATTACTAGTTAATACCCGGCGTACATTCTTACGCCTAAATAAATGAAAATTAATGTGCTTTTACGTTTAGTTAAATAAGTAAGTGGAAAAATAATTATAAATTTATATTTTTTAGATACCCCGTGCTGATTGCTCGACATTGCCCGGGAATCTACTTATCCCGATCTTCTTGACATAAATGGGCTGAATTAATGTGTTTTTATTATTGATTTCGTACATCTCAATGATGGATAAATCATATTTGAAGAGAAAAATTATACGCTCAGACCGGGACTTGAACCCGGGACCCTTGGTTCTCTAGACCAAGTGCTCTACCAACTGAGCTACCTGAGCAAGTACCGATCTAAACGCAAATCTTTCTCTATATACATTGTAATTCCCATCCACCAAATGCTGTGAAGCCATGCTTCTATCTTGTAAATGGCGGCTCCTTTTTTAAGAAGACATATTTGGGAATTATATATTACAGCCAGTACGGCTTTTCCCAAGTTTTTATTATTGATTTCGTACATCTCAATGATGGATAAATCATATTTGAAGAGAAAAATTATACGCTCAGACCGGGACTTGAACCCGGGACCCTTGGTTCTCTAGACCAAGTGCTCTACCAACTGAGCTACCTGAGCAAGTACCGATCTAAACGCAAATCTTTCTCTATATACATTGTAATTCCCATCCACCAAATGCTGTGAAGCCATGCTTCTATCTTGCAAATGGCGGCTCCTTTATTAAGAAGACATATTTGGGAATTATATATTACAGCCAGTACGGCTTTTTCCAAGTTTTTATTATTGATTTCGTACATCTCAATGATGGATAAATCATATTTGAAGAGAAAAATTATACGCTCAGACCGGGACTTGAACCCGGGACCCTTGGTTCTCTAGACCAAGTGCTCTACCAACTGAGCTACCTGTGGAAGTACCGATCTAAACGCAAATCTTTCTCTATATACATTGTAATTCCCATCCACCAAATGCTGTGAAGCCATGCTTCTATCTTGCAAATGGCGGCTCCTTTATTAAGAAGACATATTTGGGAATTATATATTACAGCCATTACGGCTTTTTCCAAGTTTTTATTATTGATTTCGTACATCTCAATGATGGATAAATCATATTTGAAGAGAAAAATTATACGCTCAGACCGGGACTTGAACCCGGGACCCTTGGTTCTCTAGACCAAGTGCTCTACCAACTGAGCTACCTGAGCAAGTACCGATCTAAACGCAAATCTTTCTCTATATACATTGTAATTCCCATCCACCAAAGTCCCGGTCTGAGCGTATAATTTTTCTCTTCAAATACGATTTATCCATCATTGAGATGTACGAAATCAATAATAAAAACTTGGGAAAAGCCGTACTGGCTGTAATATATAATTCCCAAATATGTCTTCTTAATAAAGGAGCCGCCATTTACAAGATAGAAGCATGACTTCACAGCATTTGGTGGATGGGAATTACAATGTATATAGAGAAAGATTTGCGTTTAGATCGGTACTTGCTCAGGTAGCTCAGTTGGTAGAGCACTTGGTCTAGAGAACCAAGGGTCCCGGGTTCAAGTCCCGGTCTGAGCGTATAATTTTTCTCTTCAAATATAATGTGTTTTTGTTTAGTTAAATAAGTAACAGGAAAAATTTATATCGTAATTATTTTTTACCCGGCGTTGTCCGGGATTCTCCTCATCCCGATCTTCTTGGCATAAATGAGCTGACAGACAAAAATGAATGTACTTCTTGTGATTAATTGAATAAGTAAAATGAAATATAATTATAAATATATCGTAATTATTTTAAGATTCCTCGTGCTGATTACACGGTGTTGCCCGGGAATCTACTTATCTCGATCTTCCTGGCATGAATGAGCAAAAAGACAAAATGCATTATTGTGAGTTATCCGTAAAACAATACCCGCCATGTGCTGCTATGCTTGCACAGGAATCTACGTACTTCTCTCGATCTTCTTGGCATCAATGAAAAACAAAAATGGTTATTGTAAGTTATCCGTAAGAAATAAACGTATGCTGTTCAGGACTTTTTTTTAGAGATTTTTGAGATATTCAATTCTGTGTACATTAATTTTGTTTATTTGTTATGGTTTAGGCAGCGTAAACCATTTAAGCGTCCAAAGAGCTACTTTTTTCACGTTTTCCACTACAAACGGCGACTTTTAAGGATGTAGGAGTTGAGTATTACAACTCTCTTATAGCCTATGTTCATCCAGGAAATCTCCTGAAAATTTTGCAAAAAGTCCCATAAAAATCGGATAAACGTGATGGTCGCGCATAAAGTACGAACAAACATTCATTTTTATATATTAGATATGGTGATAGTCCACCGCTGTGGTCTCGAGGTAGAGTGCTCTCTTGTCACGCAGCAGGCCCGGGTTCGATTCCCGGTTGGGACAGGCTCCTGGGTGAGGTTTTCTTCGGGGTTTTCCTCACCTGTAAGATAAATGTTAGGAAGCTTAGTGTCCAACGGTCCCCGAAAATCATCCGGCCATTATCATCATCCTCCTTATCATTATCATCATCCTTCACTGGTGTGGAAAGCAGCGGGAAGCTACCACACCTATAATTCCCTAGTAAAGCTGCAAAGCATAGCATGAAAATGCTATGATTGCAGCGAAAGACCTGCCCTCGGGCAGAATTGCTATGGATGGTTGGATATGGCGATATTAAAAAAAACACCAGACTGTTGGCGGTATTTCCGTCTGGAGGAATATCCCGTGTAGTGTAAAAATATAAATTCCAATTTCAATGTCAGGGGGTAATGTTTCAATAACCCTTGTGCATACAAATAAAGGACCATAGAGAATATTCAAAATTAAAAACTTAAATCTATAAATGTATTTTTGCAACTAATTGCTATAGCTATATAAACACACTGAAATTTGAGGCATGTTACAATAAAATGAGGTCCCGGGTTCGATTCCCGGTCAAACCATAGGACTTTTTTCTTAAAGGGAATTATTCCTATGGTTGCCCATGGTCTGGGATTTAGGTTAAGTTTAGATTAAGAATTCACCTGGTGCTTCATTATCATTTATCGCCCATTATGTCATCGGGGTAACGTAACTCCGCCTTCTAGGCGCCCCAAGTTCAGAAGTGGGTTACAATTACCCCAATGTCAGGGGAGAAAACCAGAAATGTCATAAAAGACTAGGTGCCATTAGACAAAAACAAATTATTGAATAATTCTATACTTTTCACAGACATGAAGAACTGATTGGTATAGCCTGAAAGTAAATCGCTTATTACAAATCCAGTAGTATAATGGAATAGGTATCGTATTTTAGTTAGAATTTTATTAGTTTTATACGAATTACACTATATTAAACAATTACTATATTTTCATATCCTTATGCTAAAAAAAGATGTGGAGAAATAAAAAGTTCTGGAAATGCATAATGTTATGCATTACAGGAACTCTTGTCACCCCAATTTATCTAGAAAAAGATTAAATTGAAAATATATAAAACTTTCATTCTCCCAGTTATATTATATGGATGCGAATCATGGTCTCCTACTTTAAGTGAGGAGAAACGATACGAGTATTTGAGAATAAAGTTCTTAGGAAACTTTTTGGACCAAAGAGAGATGAACAGACAGGCGAATGGAGAAGACTACATAACAGTGAGCTACAAGATCTTTATAGGAAACAAGATATAAAAAGAAGAGTTATGTCTCGTAGACTGCGATGAGCAGGACATGTGGCACGAATAAATGAACGAGGGTAATGGAAGCTTCTTGTAGGAAAACCAGAGGGAAGACGCCCATTTGGTTGGCCAAGAATGTGATGGAATAATAATATTAACCATGATCTGAGGGAAGTTGATTATACAGGAGATGATGGAAAAACATTAGCTCAGGATAGGGGTGCGTGGAAAGCTAATGTCCGCGCGGTCATGAATCTACGATTTCAATGGTGCCAGTGAGTTAGTTAATATCACAAAAATTTAAAAAAAAACTTAATTTAATTGCATGACGCTTGAGGATCTTTGGTTACGTTTCATTGAGCAACACTGCAATCCATTTTATTATAACAGATTATTTCGTATGTCATTAACATTTTATGTGCGACCTGTTTTTCTTTCTTTCCAATAAACATGGACACACATCCAAAGATACTGGATGTGATATGAGTTAAATGAAAGTCACTAATAGCTAGGGCTGAAAAAAAGAGTATCGGTATCAGGATAGTAACTAATTTCTACACACATTGTTGACAAAATGCGTGTCTTTGTTGAGCGTCTCCACTGCCTGCTCGGAGCGGAGAGAGTGCATGTTCAACTCTCCTCAGTAATAGACCCTGTTTACGTGGCGTGACAAAAACTGTGCAAAGATGAGGCCATACCTACACAAAACGAACTGTACTAGAAGTCTGTCCCGAGTAGCGCGTGTCAACGTGCAGTTTGTAAACATAGCGGTCTAATTACGATGCAGCCTAGCCTATAACCAATATTTTTTTCAGCCCTATTAATAGTATACTATATTGTTCATCATCATTAATCCATTAATCACATTGTATCCCCTATGTCTCGTTTTTCAATTCTCCTTTTGTTTGGTCGAGATATATTTCCCAGAAGGATATTTCAATATATATTTTATAAGTCTATTTGCCCTTCTGTCTATATTTACTTCACATTTTGTTATTATAGTACCCGTATTGCGAAATTCAATCGATTAAATTCCAAATGAAACCCATTCATTACGTAATATGTTTTCATATTATCGGCTTTGTTTATGCAAGACTTTATAAAACTCAGCAATTATTCTGCTAACTTATTTAACATAAAATTGACTGCAATTGTTTAGTATTTTCTAACAGAAGAGAGTGATATGATCGTATAGTCAATAGGGAAAATTAACTTTGTTTAATAAATTCTATAACTAGATAAGATTTTGTTATTTCGAAATTGAAGCAATAATGGATCTGTTAATTCAATGTTATATAGCAACCTAATATATAAAAATGAATGTTTTTTTTGTTTGTTCATATTTTATGCGCTGCCATACCGTTGATCCGATTGTGATGGGATTTTTTTGCAAAATGTTAAGGATATTGCCGGGATGAACATAGGCTATAAGAGAGTTGTGATGCTCAACTCCTACACCCTTAAAAATCACCCTTTGTATTGGAAAACGTGAAAAAAGTAGCTCTTTGGACGCTTAAATGCCTTACATTACCTAAACATATATACACAACATTGACGTAGACAGGATTAAACATATCAAAATACTATACAAAAAAAAGTCCGCGAGAGCGTATGTTTATCTCTTACGGATAATTCACAATAACCATTTTTGTCTTGCATTGATGGCAAGATAATAGGAATAAGTAGATTCCCGGACAAACGTAGCACCGCACAGCGGGTATTCTTTTACGGATAACTCAGAATAATGAATTTTGCCTTTCAGCTCATTTATGCCAAGAAGATCAGGATAGATTCCTGAGCAACGCCGGGTAATCAGCACGGGGTATCTAAAAATAATTACGATGTAAAAATATTATTTTTTACTTTTTACTTATTCAACTAAACATAAAAGCATAGTAATTTTCATTTATTTAGGCGTAGCAGCGCACGCCGTATATTTATTATTTAATATTTTAATAAAATATACCTACATACTAAATTAAATGATTAAATATTTACATTAATAATGGGACGTCCTCGGAAGAGATGGTCTTAGATCTATTAGTGAAGATGGAACAGGCAATCAATGCCTAAACCAGGAAGTGAAGATGAAGATTAATAATGGGCTCTGATAATGAATTAATTCACACTATCGAACCCATAGGTTCACGACCGCGTGGATATAAGCTATACACACATTCCTATGCTGAGCTAATGTTTTCGAATCATCTTCTGTATAATCTACTTCTCTCAATTCATGGCTGATGTTTGTATTATTAAAGTGAAAGGACAACAATGTACAAATGTATTTATGTTGTAATCCATCCATAGTAATTCTTCCCGAGGGCAGGTCTTTCATGCTATGCTTTGCAGCTTTACTAGGGAGTTATAGGTGTGGTAGTTTCCCGTTACTTTCCACATCGGTGAAGGGTGATGATGATAATGATAAGAATGATAATGTTGGCCGGATGATTTTCGGGGACATTTGGGCCCTAAGCTTCCTGACATTTGTCTTACGGGTGGGGAAAAACCTCGATGAAACCTCACCGAGATATGCTATAATAGCTGTCTAATTAATTTGTATTTCATTCTTATTTATAGACGCATTATTAAGACTTGTCGAGTCTACAATCTTTAGGTGTGTTTGTCATATGTTTTGTGACGATCTAATCCAATGGGATTGGAAAAGCAGAACCACCCATACATGTTCTCCCCCGGCCCACCGAGCGCACACTCAGTTTGATCTGTGTGCACTCGGCAGCCGAGTGGAATTAACATGCAGGTTTTTGGCTAAGTTCTGCTCTAGCTTCTGCTTTACAATCCCCTCCAGTGCCGTCCTGTCATCCATCAAAATAGCCCATTGTGAATGTTTCTCAGGGCACTGCTCCTCCAATCTTGTAATGGTAGTTGTCATGCACAATAAGAAGTTCATCTTGCAACTCCTGTTCACCAGTTCTCTGACCTTTTTTACAGCTGAAGAATCATTTGGCATTTCATATAAGAAATCGGATACAGCCTTAAAATTATTACAAATAAACACTGCAGCCTTCAGCCAAGTATCCCATCTAGTGAGAATAGGGGAAATTGGAAGAGGAAGTCCGGTAACTTCTACATGCTTTTGTATCCTAGCAGGAGACTTTTTCAGCAATTTCTTAATGCAAGACAAAAATTAATTTGCATATGAATATTCATCTTTTATTGCCTCACAAACTCGATGAAATGTATGTACAATACATACAATTTTAGTTACATTTGTGTTGTGTTTTTTAACTCACTTCATATTTCTTCATTTGTTTGCAGACCTAGGTTTCGCCGCTAACTTTGCGACATTCTCGATGTCACAAACTGTTGTCTTGCGGTTGTCCCTCTTGCAAGACGGCAGTTGTGTGGCATCGAGAATGTCGCAAAGTTAGCGACGAAACCTAGGTCAGCATATAAATCAAGAAATAAGAGGTGAGTCAAACACACAACTCAAATTTAATTAAAATAAACCTCATAGTGTTATTTTCTACATAAACATGTTTTAGATTAGAGTATATAGGTTTGAGGTTAGCAATGGCGAATAACATGTAAGGTGCTTGGTCTGTAAGTACTAGCCGCACTCTATCATATTGTATTCCATCAGGCCACAGCACAAAACACACATTGTTGAAACTTTGCATCACACTGATATTGTATGTTTTGTTCAGAAAATAGGTTTTCAACAATATGGGTTTCACTTGCTTTCCATTTAGGGGTGCTACTAAAATGTTTAGAACATATCGCAACTGTGGTATCATCTCATACGAAATATACTGGATTTTCACCTACTACTTGCCTGATCTGTTTTAATTTTTCTTCATGCAGAGGTTTAAGGTATGGTTTTTGTAAGGTACTTTCATCTGAGGCAGACTTCCCAGTATATTTCTCCAAATATGATTTCGTAATAGGATTGTTAAGTTTGCAAAGATAAATACCATATGCCACAAATGTCTTTGCTGTATAATTAAAAATTCATTTTTATTTATTGAACTTGAAGAAGCCAGCGCCTCGCCAATAAACTGTTGTCGCACTACACCTTTACTGCTTTGTAGTTCCTTAGTTTTCACATATTTTGCACTACTTATATGCTGCGTAACACGATTGCGTTGGTGTTTTTCATCAATTGTTATTGAAGTATCACAAAGAATGCACCTCATAACATAACCGTCACTCTGAATTCCATCTGCACCAAACTTTTTAACAATATTATGTACTTTGTAGGAGTTCACTTTTCAGTTTCGGCATACTGTATAGGCCTACTGGTAACTCAGGAAAATAACATCCCCTCAATTTATTACAGAAGGTAAACTCAAGTGTTTCTCGATGATCAATAAATAATGTCAGAAACATTACAAAATATATGAACACACCTTAAGATGTCGATACTTCCATTCAATCATCAGTTAAGACACAATATTCTTAATGTCCTTACTTCTTTTGCCTTTAATTTCTCACAATACCTAAAAATAGAATTAAACAGTATTATTTATTGATACATTTATTATGAATATGTATAAAATAAAAAATATCAAAATTAATATTACAGACAGTATAAAAATAGCTTTCAGTAGGTTGAATAAAACAGTGAATATACCAAATATTATGCTCTGCCAAATATTATGAAAACTAAAGTTTATCAGAATTAAATTATATGAAATGTAAATATATTTTGGAAATTATACAGATTAGCGTTAGAATAGTTAGCCTTAAAGTATAGTTTTAAGTTTATCTTGAATTAAACATCTTTAAGCATTTAAATGTTCTAACAAATAAAGCTTAAAACGTTAAAAACAAAGGTTAATCTTAAAATACAACACGTATATGCAAAAACATAACCTATATAATAAATTATTAATTTCAATTACATTTAATTACTCGTAAAATGTAGACGTTATAATTTTCTTATTTGTACGTCGACGTAATACTATTTTATGATATTCAAAAAGAACATTTTCGTAGTTGTATTTAAAGTATATAATATACACCGTGTCCCAATCAAACCTCCCACATTTTAATTATTCATAACTCTCAAAGTATGTAGAATTACGAAATGAGGTTGATATTAAAAGAAAGAGAACAACCTCAAAGAATTTTTGTTTTCATTGTTGTAGCTAATTCATCCGTTGCATGTTGGACAATAATGACATAAAACAAAATGGCGACTCCTCAATAACGAGCACAAACTGTTTTCGGGCATGCAGAGACGAAGTCAATAATTATAGTGCAAAGAAATTACCGGAGAGAATATTGAGGAAATTCACCTCATGGGAAGACCATTAAGGCATGGCTTGAGAAGTTTCTGGTGACTGGAGTTAAAAAAGAATCAGGAGGTGCTCGTACACGTGTCTAGTGGTTTAATTCCATTTATATTTCTTAGTTTATATAGTTTACTTAAAACATTACATTTTCATTGTATAAATATTGAATTATTTCAATTATAAACTTATTTAAGTTCAGAAGAAAAGATTGAAGAAATTAGAGCAGGATTTCAGAGAAGTCCACAAAAATCAATTCGCCAAGCTTCCCGGCCGAGATCAACTGTGCATCGAGTGATTCATAAGCGGCTTCGTTTGTATCCCTACAAAATAAAGCCAGATGACAGGCCACGACGATATGCATTCGCTATTGAATTGCTGGATTGTATTGACAAGGACCCTCACTTTCTTAGAAACGTCTTGTTTTTTGACGAGGCAACGTTCCATGTATCAGGATCTGTTAATCGACACAGTGTAAGGATCTGGGGTACACAAAATCCACACGTCTACCGTAAACAAGTCCGGGATAGCCCAAAAGTAAACGTTTGGTACGGCCTGATGAAGAACAGGATTATAGGTCCTTTTTTCTTCCATGAGAAGTCAATAACTGGCCTGGTATACCAAGACATGTTGGAACAGTTCTTGTACCCCCAATTACCTGATCTGCAACCACAAGAAATCTATCAGCAAGATGGAGCCCCATCACACCAGAGCCTGGATGTTCGGAATTCACTCAAAGAATCCTTCCCAGATAGGTGGATTGGACGCGGCGGACCAATTTGCTGGCCACCACGTTCACCATACTTCACTCCATTTGCCTTCTTCCTCTGGGGGTATGTAAAAGACCATGTGTTTGCGATCCAGTACAAGATCTTCGTGATTTACGAACCCGTATCCTTGACACAATTGCAACAATACCAATGGACATGTTGGACAGAACGTGGCACGAAATCGATTACAGACTTGATATTGTACTAATGGTTCACATATAGAGGAGTTTTAGCGTGTGGAAATGTGTGGCAATGAAGATTCTTTGAGTTTCTGTTTCGTTTAATATCGGCCTCATTTCATAATTCCGCATACTTTGTTAGTTATGATTATTTCAAATGTGGGAGGCTTGAATGGGACACCCTGTATATCTTATCATTATTTTCATAATAGCGAGTTCTTGCCTCCATTTTATTTTAATAAAAAATACGAGTACAATTAGTTCAAATCTCTATCGCTAGTCGGCTCTTGTATCGAAAAAATAAAATGCAACATTTTTACTACGTTGCCATATGTTTTTCCCTGTACCTGGTACCTGAATTGCGGTCAGCGATAACCCACTAACGGCAACGGCACTACTTGTGTTCAGAAACCACTGCGAGACCAGAGTTCGGTTTTCAGGTACATGAAAGCTACGTTTTTCCTAAAAGAGACAGAAATGCACCCACTGTCTCAGATAAATTCTGAGAATGTTTAAAAACTCTGTTACTGTAATTCATAATTTTTTTACTAAGCATCTATTCTTACAACACTTGTATACTTGATAAAATACAAAACCTGTCATTTTTTTAATTATTTGAATGACAGATGCACGTATGCCGCCACTGGATACTTGTTTCCGTTATACTTCATACAATTTGACGCATGGTTGCATCGATCTGGCAACAGCGTAAATCCTCGCCGATAAAACTACAAACGTTATATAGACTATTATAATTCAAAATTACCATCTTAACTCATTTTAGTGCATATTATATAATTCAGAAATAATTAAAATACATGAAAACTCATAATTACCTTATTTAAATTTCGGGATTATATGGCGGATTGGGCAAACCGCACCCAAGTGACATCACGCCGCGTTTGAAGGAACCAATCACAAGTCTCTTGCAAGAAATTAATGACGTCATAAATGTTATAAATACTCCACACTTGGGAGAATTCGCCACTGTCTGTTTGTTGAAGCTCCATCACTCAGTTCGAGCAAAAGTTAAAGGGAGACTGCTTAAATTTTTTTTAAGTTATAGATTTTAAATATTTGACTAAAATGGTGAGTAGTATTTTTATTATGTTAAAACCGGTAAAAAAAATTGCTTTAATCAAATAATATATTAATATCTTCCTCCTAAAAAATTGCGGCATATTTTAGTATTTTTATCTCCTAAACACTAGTAATGAAGTCGTTTGATATAGGTTAATTACGTTTGTTTTCGGGAGTTTCATAATTCATTTTATTTAAATAAAATAATTTGCTTTGCTTATTTTTAAATCATGTTTGGGAGTTAATTTGCTTATTTTGCACTTGGTCGGTTTTGAACACTTACGTAAGTTGGGTGAAAGATTTTAACCGCTTAATATGCAGCCATTAACGCACAATTGGGGAGGTTAATTGTATTCGGCACAAAATTGCGGATTTTTTTAAGGTCGGTTGCAAGATGCGCGGGTAACTGGGCTTTATTCTTCCACTTTTTTATACGTAGGCTCTGGTCGACAATATTTATAAATGAACGCTTTGCGGTTCATACATCGTAGCTTCATTTACAATTTTTAGTAATTGATACTTAGAAAGAAGTTGATAAAATTAGTATTTTTATATTATTATTTATAACATTTTAATAAAAAATATAACGTACAATCCTTATCGAGGAAATTTTCATTTTTGTACAGTGCCTTGAGGAAACAAAAAAAATCGGTGTTCAAATATTTGTTTTTCTACTTTTAATCTATTTATGATGCTTGTGAAACTAAAGTCGTGTCTACACTTAATTTAAGCAATAGAAGTCTTTTGTTACAGACCCTTTTAACATCTGAGGTCATATTGTATTTAGGCTAACCTAAGTTTCTCATTGTTATCCATACAACGGAACCCCATAGAAATTCATACGACATATTATCACTACTTAAATTTTCCGATTCTACTGATAGATTTTGGTTGAACTATAGATTACGACGGCTCAGGAATACCTCAACCTGATTATTCGTACTGTATCCTTGTAATGGTTTTGGTCTCCGTACTTTTTCCGTCTTTACAAACATTTTGTACTATTTTAAACGTTTTCAAATCGATTTTTTACAATTAAACATTTATCTAGGTATGCAAATTGTTGCATTTATCTAAAAATTATAAAGTTGTACAGAATCGTGTGCATGCACGAATGCTTGAAATAACTGCCAAATTTTACTCTTATGGTTTAACTTTTAAAATCAATTACCATTAAATTTTTCCTAATTTGAATTTTTTTTAAAATGTATTCACTTACTTGCATATAATGATGTGGTAGTAACATTTGGCGTTCCGATACAGCCATTATGTACTTCCATAGTTCAGCATGTTACAATGCAGTCAACTTGCAGTTTATATTCCTAAATTAATTATGGGAAATAACATTGAGGTTTTCAATTAATACAACTAAATGAGTCGTAAGAAAAACTGCACTTAAACTATCAACAACAGAGTTTATAGAGCCAGAGATGACCCACGTATCGATTATCATTCTCGATTACTATCCGTTGCTATGAAATTTAAATGATCAATATTTGCAATAAATCCCCAAATCTATGTTAGAAAAATATATCAATAATATTAAAATTACCAAACATTTGTTAAAAATGGGTATACGCTTACTTATCACTCCCTAACGCTGATCCAACCAGCGATAACCCAAAACAGCGATAGAAAAATCATAGACTAAGAAATATACTCTGTGGAGAAAATAGCAGTTAGCATCACAATATTGTGATTTGCATATTTAAGTAAATACTTCAAAATTGTCTAATAATGTTATAAAAATTGTCTGAAAAAGTTTAAAATATTAATAATGTTAGTAAATACAGAACAAGAACTATAGTTTACAACATAACTGAAAAATCAAGCGCTAGTAGAAGTGCAGTTGAACCTTTGAGATCTAATCGACACCAGATGGGAACTTTGGATATGAAGATATATACCGAAATTAGAGTCGTGATGATGGCTGAAGATGAGATTCCTCCTGAAAACAGCAGTTAATGTGCTTGAAAAACAAAGTATGAACTGAGATTTGACTCATTAACTATTTTCTATTAATACGTTTTATAACTTACTACGTACTACATTAACTATTTACACTAAATGCACATACTACATAAAAAACACTTAGCAACTGAACTGCGGGATGAACTTCCTGAATATTTTCTATTGGTTCTTGAAAAGGATCTACTGGTCATATTTTTGCTAAACATGATCAAACTCCTACTTAAGATAAATCTAGTTAAAATATTTGTATTTTGGTTAGCTATTTGAAGTTTGACTTCAATATTGAGGCTTATGTTTGGGACATTTCTCCTGTGTTTTGCAAAATATCCTGTATATGTTTGCTGCATCACATGATTCTACATTACATCTGCTGATGCATGTGCAGTGTTTTTAAAATTAGAAATATTTTTTGCATAAAACATTTGATGCCATTCAACTAACTTCCATTTGCAAAGTCTTGTACACACACTATGATTCTGTAGAACTCACAAGGGAGGTACTTACGTTGGGCCAGTTGGATTGTAACAAAAATTGGAGGATATGTTGAACGAATAATACTGAACACCGTGATATTAGTAATTTCACTGCGAATTCAATAGTATGCATACTATTTAATACGAAATAAGGAACAAGAAAAAATCAATGTTTCACATCGATACATGACAGAATAAATAAGTGAAACATTTGGAAAAAAATAAAATAAATAAATAAAAATAGAAAATTACAGTGTGGTGAACGAGGGAAGAACTAAAAAGATAAGAGAAGAGAGTTATAAATAAATATTGCAATGGAGCGGCACGGTTACTTGAAGAACAGCGCACCTGTCTCCACTCCCGCAGTCGAGTATTCGTACAGTATATACGAATGTTATCTATTTAAATATAAATAACTCAATACATTGTAAGGGCAATAGAATTGGCATATTTATGGTGTAAATAACTATTTTTAGGACATAACAGTATATTTACACGTAAATGTGTACATTTACAGGTAAGTCTTATGTCCATAAAATAATTCATCAAAAGAATAAAATGGGCATAATAAACCCTTTTTACATCTTAACTACGTTAGAATCTATAGTCCAGGAAACACTTGAAAAACACTAAGAATCTGGATTGGAGGATGACCAGTTTGCGTATTTTCTGGCAGAAATTATAGAACAAAAATATTGGAATGGGTTAGAGGACATTGGTGAAAATACTTTTGTTTTCGAAGACTGTTACTTGCAGTCAGAAGCTCAATTGCTCAAGCAGGATTATTAGCTATTAAAGAAGCTATTAAATGGTGCTCAAATATACAACAAAGCGTTTGTATAATAAGTGACCCCAAATCAGCTCTAACAACTATTGCTGGCAAATTTAATTTGGATCATATTACCTGCAAAATAAGAAACTTGCTTCAGAAGAATTCAGCACACATTTGTTTGTCCTGGATTAGAGAACACTCCGGAGATACTGGAAAAGAACGAACCGACAGTCTGGCAAAGTCAGCTGCCATTCAAATTTACCAATTAGTTACGACTTGTCATCTTACTTACATAAAGTGGGAAGTCAGTATATTATTGCTGAATGGGATATATTATGGCAAAATACTAACAATGGTATGACAACTCGAGAATTATTTTTCCTAACAATCTACGATAGACTTAAATGCCCAAATATAGTTCCCAGTTTCATATTAACTCGATTTTAACCGGACATGGAATATTTCAGGCATATTTATACAAATTAAAAATATCATCAAATGCAACTTGTAAATATGGAGAAGATATTGAAGCAGTCAACAGTATTCTATTTAATTGTCCAATGTTGTGGTTTGAACGTTACAATGTTGCAACATATTTGAATTTCAAGAAAACATTATTCCAGTCGTCTTTGTCATATTCTTAACTACAAAAAATGTTATTACTTTTTCTTTTGTAAATAGTGTTTATTCTCAACTATAATTTAATTATACTCTGTTCACCTTTGTTATAATATTGTTATATCTTTTGTTCTGTTTTATGTTACTTTACTTGTTAATGTTACATAATTCAACCCTTATATACCGAAAGGTAAAAGAGGGATTTAATATTTAGATATAACAAAACTCGCACAGGCCGGCTGTTCTGAAGGCTTTGAAATTGCCAACGAATCCAATGAGGAACGTGACAGTTCAAGTAGCTTTGAGTGGACTCCTGTTAAAAACCTAAACATCCTAACGTACTGAAGAAACTTTGGAAAACATTTATGAATATAGGTGGTCAGGGAAATCTGGCCCGAAATAATTAAAAATGACCATCATTAATTAATAACCGAAATATAATAGTTTTTTAATTATATAGAGAATAATACATATTAACTAGTTTCACAATTCAAAAACAGCGATTCCTACAAAATCGCCCAAATTAAAGATTACATCCTTAATAAGTTTCTCAATTCTCGAGATCGAGGAATGACACTGCACTATTGGAATTTACAAACGTGGGCTGTTTTTCGAGCGAAGGAATTGTTTGAATGAATTTAAAGCTTCAAAGACATTCATTTCAAATTTCAAAAAAAAAATTCTTCAAGAAAAATTACCGAACTTATTGTCAAGAGTATTGAAAAAAGAAACTCAAACTATTGAAAATGCAAATAAATTTGTGAGAGACGTTAATCAGGCCATTCAAGAAAACTGCATACCAACAAAGAATGTGTGGAACTGTGATCGAAGTCAATTTAATTATGAAATGACAGAAAACAGAACACTGGCAGTCAAAGGATAAAAGCTCACTGTTGCTACAGTTCGAAACCTACATGGAACTACATTCTTACACAATAGATGTTCTTATTTCAATGTGTGGGCAACTTGGGAAGAGGTTATACCTCTGTTTTCAAGAACCTACTGGAAACTTATTCGGGCCCAAAGTTCAAAAGAACACACATCTAAATGTGTATGTCGATTGCAGTGCCAGTGGAAATAATGACAAAAGAACATTTGAAAATATTCTTAAAACATGTGTTTAGTGAAAACATTTGAAATGGATTAACTTTTAATATGCGATTTGTGGGCCGGGCATAAGGACGAACAATTGCTATAGGGCTGTTTACCCGATAAAAATGTAAGGCTGAAAATTATTCCTGCAGGAGCCACCAAATACATGCAACCACTTGATGTTTATTTTTTCCGTCAATATAAGATCTATGTGCGACGACTTGAAGAATATTTGCATCTAAAATCAGATGGGGACGTGAAATTGTCTGATAGATTTTTATTATAAAACTGTATTCCCTTGCATATAATCAATTGCGAGCAGAAATTTACAAAGATATGCGTATTCATGCTTGGGGAAAAGTCTAGCTATAACGTGGACCAAAGTGTAATGTGATTCCCAAATGTGATTGAAAATGCATTTGATATTGGTTGTAGTGAATGTGCCACATATAACTGCTCCAGGATTGCAATCATCAGATGTTAATGGTGTTCGCAAAAACTTTGTTACCATTTCCTCGAAGACCCTCATTATCACCATTGATGTTAAGTTAAATTATAGCTTGTTTTTGTTACTCCAGTACACAAAATTATAACAGATTCTGAATTTAAAGTTACAAAAAAAATATACAGTGCTCTGCTATCTGTATAAAGTAATCAAGGGTAGTTATTGATGTTAATAAGGAGGGAAACTAATATTTACGTTCTTCGCCACGCTAGCTGGCACTTGTTCTTGAAACCAGCTGCAATCAACAAGTGCCGTTACGAACCGGTCAATGACGCGATTGAAATTTGATGACAAATAACACAAGTTTTATTAATTGTGCAGCAAAATGATTAACGTCAACATATTTAATGTCAATCAATCTACCAACGTATCCTCCACTTATTGTTACAATCAAACTGGTCCAACATAAGTACTTCCCTTGTCAGAAAAAAATCATTGAGAGATAATTAGGCCTAGATTTTGGGCACAGTGATAAATATTTAATAGCACATAATGTAGTTGGGAAATATTTAAGATCTGTGAAAGATGGTCTAAGAATAATTACAAAATGTTTAAAATGGTAGAAAATTTTGGTAGAAAAGTACACATTTCAAATCATAGGAAATTTCCAAAGCTTAGAGAGCCTATTCTAAAGCCCTTTTCCGGATCAGCTAATTTAAATGAAAATTACACGTGTTAAATGTAACGGTGATCTATATTCCTATAAGCAATAAGTAAAATTGGTATTAATAAATTGAAAATAATAAAAGCAAAATAAAACGTGGATATATGTGAATGCTTTAAAATGTTTGTTTTCTAAATCTGAAATAATGAAATTTTGTTTTTAGCGTGAGTGTATTCCTATCCACGTTGGTCAGGCTGGTGTGCAGATCGGCAATGCATGCTGGGAACTCTACTGTCTGGAACATGGCATCCAGCCTGATGGTCACATGCCATCCGATAAGACAATTGGTGATGACAGTTTCAACACATTTTTCAGCGTGACTCGTGCAGGAAAGCATGTCCCAAGAACTATTTTTGTGGATCTGGAACCTACTGTAATTGGTGAGAAAACTTAATGCAAAACAGTACTTGATGACATCTAAAGGAATATACTAGATTTTTTAGTAGATACACCTTCACGACTTTTTATTATAAACTTCATTGATTGGATCATTTCATACATTCTGTCTCAAAAATTTCTATTTACATAAAGATAAATTTTTTTTTGTTGGAATATTTTGAAATTACGTATTAGAGTTTTGTTATAAAATAGTTTGCACTTGTTAAAAAACAAAATTTGGTGATTTCAGTTAGCAAATTTTTTTCATAAAATGTTAGTTCTCTCTGTAACAAAATGCTATTTTAACTTTACAATGAATAAAACAATTATGGAAATACTTCTAAATTCCAAATAAAAATATATTTCTTGTGTACTTTTTATTTTTTCATTTTTGAACTTAAATTAAATTGATTCTAAAATAGTGACACATAAATTGAGGTGTGAAAAATGCTTCTTTTGTCACTTACAATTTTCTTTGGCCTAAAGAATTATCCTGTTTATAATGAATGGCATGAGACATTCATTACTAAATACAAATACTAGTAACAAGGGGAGGGGGAAATCTAACACAAGCAGCACGTGCTGAAAACACTTGTCTTCGAAGTAGACAACAAATTAAAATTTGTACTAAACTTTTCCGTGTCTTGATGTAAATTAACAATGGAAAGTTTGGAGCCTACTAACAAACAGTACTTAAATGTTTCGAAAATATATACCTTCTTGGCTCAAAATTTTAAGTGCATAAAATGTGTAGTTGCTTAAGGCAATACACTACAAGCCAGAAGGTCAGAAATCAAAGTTCTGTTGCTCAGGATTTTAAAATTGACCGGAATCTTGTGACAGCGTCATGACCCTGGGGCCAACTCACACTCCAATGGAAAAGTGTACCAGTTACGTTCTAGTCCCGCGCTATAGCCGAATGGTTAAGGCAAGATGCATTGGTGCAGAGCTACAGGACTTGTGCTGGTTTGAGTCTCCATGAGAAAGAAATGTTCTCGTGGAATTTTAGCCACAATGGGATTGGTGCCCACCCATATCATTAGGCATTTGGATAGCTATAATAAGTAGCAGCTCCAGGTTGTGAAAACCAGCTTTAACAGCTGGATGCCCAGACAGGCTGATCACATGTCACCACTTACACTGGCTGGATGATAATCTGTGATTAACATACGTGGTTGCGAGGCCAGCAACCGGATGGTAGGCCAAGGGCCTTTATCTTTTAAAATATGTGGAGATGCAAGTTATGAGACTAAACATATAATTGCTATGCAATTTGTCTTCTATAGAAATAATAGGAACAAAAACCACCTTTGAGAGTTTGTAAAAATAAATTATTTCATGTTCTGTAGCCCATGTTAAATTGAATTGCTCATTACTACAAACATCATTAGGCTGTTAGACTATGTAACCTAATATGCGGAAAGAATTGTTGAGAATTAGATTTACTGCCACTTCGAAAGCAATGAAAAATGCCCTTATGATTGAGATGGAAAACTTGATAAGCGAGTTTTCTATCGAAAAATAATACTTCTCGATTGAATTTGAATAAATTGGTTAGGGGAGTCTGGACTCGAATATCTTAATTAAAATGACTGAAGGTAAATGTGAATACAACTTGTAATAATCTTCCCAGAAAATCTTTACCTGGTGGAGATAGTCTAACTGGGCTACCTGTATGGGTTAGTTGTAACTTAGTTGTAACATTGTTTTCAAATATTGCCCTTTCATCTGTAAATAAAATCATCCACACACACACAAGAATAGTTGATACAAACATAAATACATTTAAATTAGCAGCATAGTTAGTGATTCGACATACTATTAAAATTGTAACCTTTTTTTTTAGTGTCTATTCAGTGTTCGAGATAATTATCTTGATGTTATGAGTGTCAATATCACTGATCGCTCGCTTCAAATTGATTATTGCGTGGAAAAATGCACTGATCATTATTGATTATTTTGAAACACTTTACAAAACAAAAAAATACATTTATTATGTACAGTGTGAATCATTCTTTTGTGCCATAAACCAGCTATAATTACATCTCATTTTTTTTTAGATAATCATATTCTAATTTCAATAAATAAAGAAAATTTAATTCAGTAAATCTGATAATATGGATCTGTGGTTAATTTATTTTCGTAATAAAATTATATTGTTCTCTACTGATAATTTTATTCAAACTACGTATTGTATAAATTATTTATTTATACGGATAATATTTTATTATTTATTAAATCATAGAGAGAATTATGTAAATTGTGTAAAAAAAGAAATAAAATATTCAAATTAAGGTCTCATCAGTAAAGAATTAAATGTTCAAATCAATCAAAAATAATTATTTATAAGTCTCATATTTTAAGTATCATAAAGGTTTATAGGCGTTCCGTCCTTTGGAGTATTCATATTGTTTAAGATCCTAAGTTCATTATCGATTGGATGATTTTTTTATTAATACTGTGTTGTTTTGTTTAGACAATAATCGGCATCTTAGCTCATTTAATTAGTAATCGGTTCTAGTACATATTTATAGGCCGGCAACGTAATTTATACTTTGCGCGTAAAATCACTCAATTGGATACAGGATAAATTAACAAATTTTACCACCTTTGCGTATATCATTCCGCAACAATGGTTCTTCAATTATCATGACTAAACGTCGTACATCATAATGCTACTTCATATCGAGTAGGTCTATTCGTCGAAGAGAATACAATACAAAAGATAATACCGGATCATCTGCGTCCATAAATATCATAATCGTGTTATACAAAACACATAAAGCATGCCTCAACTGGCTATCATAAAAATACACCCTGTATAATAATTTCATTTAATTTCACGCGCTTATGCGTCTTCAATTACTGCGTCGATCGACCTCTTTATTAGATGCGTTTAGTTCAGACATCTCATTTATTAACTTATTATGCCAATATCATCTCAATATTATTTAATATATTTATTTCATTAAGGGTAATAATTTATATCGCAATTTATCAGCGGCATCCGTTTAATGAACTTTTATTTCTTGTGGGCGGATTATGGCCTATCCATATTTATCATTATTATTATACTTAAAATGTTTTCTCTCTCTATCAGTTGATTGAGTTTATTGTTTAGCATTTTAATTGTTATTATTAGGTTTCTTTACTACAGATCCATATATTATTAATTAATTCTTTCCACTATCTCACCCAGTTCAAATGTGATTTCAGATCTTACTACATTATTTATAACTACATCGTGCATTGTTGCACTCCTGTTCATCATCTAATGCTAATTGATATATTTATTTATACGACTCAGTATATAATTAATTAATTAATATTATTTAACTATGTGTCTTTATATTTCAACACTAATACGATCTTGCCCCCTTCTCGATTGAGCGTTAACAATACGGGATTTCTTTTTTTTTATACGGGCATTAATAATAGATCACCCTATACAATACTCTTATCATTTTTTAACATAAATATTTTCAAGTAATCTGATATTCACTTAGATCTGGGTTCGAATCCCGAGAACTGGTTTATGCACGTACTTATGTATCTTTATTGGGTCCATACATCATTTAATTCGTCATTATACTCATTTATTATTGCGAGTCGTTTGTCAAAGTTATTTATGTTGTTCGCGCTTCTATCATGAGATTTTGTGCGACCACTTTGCACTGATTTCTCCAAATTTTCGATCATGTAACGTAAAGAACCGTACCACGGATGGTATGAATTTACTACATTTATTTGCGAATTAAATATCGCATTGAACTTAATTATTGATTCATCAGTGACCAATTTGTTCGCATATACGGCTGATGTTCCCAATTTGGTCAGCTGCTTTTCACTGTACTGGCGTTCGAACAAAGAAATACCTGGTTGGGGATCCTCAATATAACTTAGGTATTTTTCTCTACGTTTTATCTTTATTATCTGTCGGGATCTTGCAATTGCCCGAGGCGAGTACACGTCATTTTCGTCTTTACTGCTTTTCACAACAATTTTAGTTATCTTGCTGGTGGTATGGGTTTCAATTATTTGTGTGTTTTCAGGTATTTCTCTTTTCTCACTTTTACAATCAAATACATCTACGTTTACAAAATCAATAACTTCAATTATAAGCCCTGATTTGTCACTTCGTCCTGGTCGCTAATTATTTCTACTTGATTTTTGTCTAATTCTACAACTGTTTCTGATTTATTAATTTCGTTGCTTATTTCTTGTACTAGTTCTCTTTTATCGTTTCCACAAATATTTTTATTCTCAGAAGTGATATTAATAGATTCTTTTGCTCTAATCATTTCATTGTTACATTTTACTTCATCCCTCAAGCTACCTGCTATTGTACTGAATTCTTCTTTTAATGCCACCCTTACTTTATTTGCTGACTCGTGCAAAGCATCACATATTTTTTTGCTTTCCTGTTCGATCTTGAGGTCGACCCTCGTATTTATTGTCTGTAACGCGTTCATGATTGCATTTAAATCTGCTATGCTTAGGTTTGAGCCTACAATATTTTTATTACTTTCCGCCATTTTATTATATGAATTATTAATTAATCTCGTTCTATTTTGATAGCAAATAACAACCCTTGTAAAAGTTACACTTTATTTTAATTTACACTCCGCATGAACAAAATTTTAATCGATTTTAAATGTTTGTAATTTTAAATGTGTTCATTTTGTTGATTTAGTACGTAGCACTGTCCTGACATAAATATATATTTTTACAGTACCTTTATATTTGCTGGTGCATACCACTTTTTTCTTTGTTGTCTTTCTGCTGAGGTGTAGTTGCTCACCTCCTGCTTCGGCGTTGTCCTCTCCTGGTCATCTTTTTCACCGTCCATGGATTTCTTGCGTTCGTGGGACTTTTTCAGTCGGTTCGAAGTTTCTATGAGGTTATTCCCTCTCACTTTTGACTTTATACGCGCCCGCACGTTGGGACGTCATTTGGGACAGAATATAGTTGGACGATAGTGAGTGATGGGTTATCACAGGATGTGGGTTTAATACAAGGATTTATTATAAGGAATCCTCGGAATGTGAGAATTTCATGCTCGCGGTCTAGTCAGGTTGGGTTCGGTGAGCAATCAGGAAACTTATCTCAGGGAATAACGCAAGGAACTGTACGGGCAGCAATAGTATTTTCAATAATTGTAGTTTATAAATCACTCGATTTATTTAAATCGTATTCACTATACATTTATTATACTTGTATTCGAAACAATAAATTTTTTATGTTCTCCCTTGGGAGACTTCTCTTACTGCACGCGTCTCAATTTGGTCTCTCTTGAAAACCTCAGTATTCTTTCGATCGTCAGATCGCTACACAGAAGGGATACAATTTTTTTCTTATTGCTTCAAATATATGAGCACATACATTACAGATATATAAAAAGGTGTGGCTTTTCGAGCCACTTGTCTACAATGTTGCCAAGTTGTTTCTAGTTGGGCCTTTGAGTATTTTATTAAATTAATTTTTATGTGTAATTCGTAGTAATACTTTAACTGATCAGTATCTAAATTAATATTGAAACTTATCCTGACATAGTGATGTTTCCCTTGTCACTCATAAATATTATTTTGACTGATATTTTAATCTCATTTGAAATAGACGTCCTGACACATTTTCATTAACAAAGGTTTGGTATCTATTGTATTCAGGTATCTGGGTCTCCTTTGTCATACCCTATGACTTCTAGACTTTCTGGCTTCAATCATATTGGCATAACCCAAATTTAACCAAAAGCGT
Source organism: Diploptera punctata (assembly GCA_030220185.1). Lineage (NCBI taxonomy): Eukaryota > Metazoa > Arthropoda > Insecta > Blattodea > Blaberidae > Diploptera > Diploptera punctata. Next base: position 562,427 of record JASPKZ010002321.1, read on the forward strand.
TTTCTAAGTAATTTTTTACTAAGAGGAAATCAACTTTTATGTAATTAATAAAATCGATTCAGTAATATGATCATTGGATTTCTCATAAAATTCTGATTAATTAAAGTCCAAACTCGTTATGTTTCTCTATATTACATTTTTATCTCAAATTACTAGCCTGTATTTATATTATCTAGATTTAATTAAATGTCTAGTTAATATTTGAAACTAGAACAATCTGGGGGGGGGGAAAATTCGCGTTCCAAAGTGCAAGAACAATTATATTTTGGTTTGTAAAATGACTCATTACAATACAGCTCATTAACAAGAAAGAAACCTCGTAGTGTTATTTCCTACATAAATTCAACATATAATCAATATTGAATTTATTGATTGATGTTAAATCACTTAGTTGCAACATTTATTTTGCAGATGAGGTGCGTACTGGTACATATCGGCAGCTATTCCACCCCGAACAGCTAATCACGGGCAAAGAAGATGCTGCCAACAACTATGCCCGAGGTCATTACACAATTGGCAAGGAAATTGTTGACCTTGTTTTGGACCGAATTAGAAAATTGGCAGATCAATGTACAGGATTGCAAGGTTTCCTGATTTTCCGTTCCTTTGGTGGAGGTACTGGTTCAGGATTCACCTCCCTATTGATGGAACGGCTGTCAGTTCAGTACGGCAAGAAGAGTAAATTAGAATTTGCTATTTACCCTGCTCCACAAGTGTCAACTGCAGTTGTAGAACCCTACAACTCCATCCTGACCACACATACCACTCTGGGACATTCCGACTGCGCCTTCATGGTAGACAATGAAGCTATTTATGATATCTGCAGACGAAACTTGGATATTGAACGCCCAACCTACACGAACCTTAACAGACTTATTGGCCAAATTGTATCCTCAATCACTGCTTCCCTTAGATTTGATGGTGCCCTCAATGTTGACCTGACTGAATTCCAAACAAACTTGGTTCCATACCCACGAATTCATTTCCCTCTTGTAACTTATGCCCCTGTTATCTCTGCAGAAAAGGCTTATCATGAGAAAATCTCTGTAGCAGAAATTACCAACGCTTGCTTTGAACCTGCAAACCAAATGGTAAAATGCGATCCTCGCCATGGAAAATACATGGCTTGCTGTATGTTGTACAGAGGAGACGTTGTGCCAAAGGATGTAAATGCTGCCATTGCCACCATCAAAACAAAGCGAACTGTTCAGTTCGTGGACTGGTGTCCCACTGGTTTCAAGGTTGGTATCAATTACCAGCCTCCCACTGTTGTTCCTGGTGGAGATTTGGCCAAGGTGCAACGTGCACTTTGCATGTTGTCCAACACTACAGCAATTGCTCAGGCCTGGGCTCGTCTGCATTGCAAGTTTGATATGATGTATGCAAAACGTGCTTTCATCCACTGGTATGTAGGAGAGGGTATGGAAGAAGGAGAATTCTCTGAAGCTCGTGAGAATCTTGCTGCCCTTGAGCAAGACTACGAAGAAGTAGGAATGGACTCTGTTGAAGGTGAAGGAGAAAGTGCCGAGGAATATTAAATGCTCTTTTAAGTTGGATAAATGCTCTTTGAAGTTGAATAATGAAGATGCAATACTGGTTGGATAATAAAGACGGCATTTTGACGAAGTAAATAATGTATTTATTTAACAAACCTTACAAATCCTATAAAAGGATTGGAACGTTGTAGAATTTCAAGGGGAAAATATTAGTCACTTAGAGCAGCTTCTGATACCGATAAGATGTATAAGTTTTAAATATTTGAACCACCAGGAATTAACCCTAAAATTCACATTATTGAAACGATAAAGATACATAAAATAATAGTTTTAAAAAACTAAAACACGCTTTATTAGAAAACCGAACTAAAGAATGAAAAATTTTAATTTCCACAAGCTTGGGATAAAATTAAAGTGGCCAACAAAAAAAATCAACACATCTAGAATAAAACCAGTTATCTACAAAAAAATAATTTTACCATCAAAAGTGTGGGGTGCTCTATATAAATTAATATATTTGATATTACACGGATATTGGTAAAAGTAAAGTCTCTAAGAAGAAAACGTAAAAACCATAAAACGCGCCTCGCGCTTTTGATGGTAAATATTTGTTGTAGATAACTTTAGTTTTATTCTAGATGTGTTGGAGATGATTTATTTTTTGACCACTTTAATTTTATCCCAAGCGTGTTGGAAATTAAATTTTTTAGTTCGCTTTTCCAATAAAGCGTGCTGTTTGTTTTTTAAACTATTATTTATTTTTTATTTTTTGTTTGGTTTTCTAATGAAGCGTGTTTTAGTTTTTTAAACTATCTTTTTAATTTTTAGTTTGTCATAAACCGGAATGCCATGAAAATTTAATTGCTTAATACTCTTCTAAAAATTTATTCGGGCCGAATTTGAACCAGTGACCTATGGATTACTGAAATTATATACCACTACAGTCCACCGCTCTACCAACTGAGCTCTTACCAGGATTGACTAAAAAGTAAAGTCCGCAACCTATTATACCGGTTTTTATTTTTTTTAATTTTCTGATTCTGGCCAGGATTTTAGAAACAATTTATGAAATTATTGTATTGCCATGGGTCCTTTACAAGTATAGAAAGTTTAAAGTCGATTCAATGTTTTAAGTGGGTGAAAATCGTGTTCAACGATTCCGTTAGATAGATACAGGCCCATTACATAGATACAAGTCAAGCTAATATAAAGCGCGTAAACAAGTAACTTGCTATTAATGTTGATTAAAATAGTTTGACAGTAATTAAGAAAGGAGAACAAATTAATTATATAAGATTGGTTAAAATTCTAACATCATGCTCGTTGGTGACAAATTTGCACAATCTTACTATTTAGCTATGATATACATTTTCAAAAATAATTATAAATAACAATTACTAAGATTGTATGAACACAATCCACATGTTTTCTATAACCAACTCATTGGCATTATTAAACTTGCAAGTTCAGGGTCATGCAGTCACAAGCTTCCTATGCATCCCCATCCTGAGGTAATGTTTTTCAATCATCCCCTGGGGAAAAAATGCACATTAAAAAAACAGAAAAACTTATTTCTGGGGAATTTGATTGGATTCAGAGTCTCTTCTGTCCATTAACAGAGAAAGTAAGAGGCAGTTCGGAAAATCAGTCAATGCATTACTGAAGATAAAACCACCTAGGGTTTGATACTGGTATAATTAGAAGATTGGATATGACGTGAGGTATAAATAATTTTATTTAAAAGTTAAACCTTAGTGATTTTTCCTATAAATGTTTAATTCCACATGTAATAAATTTCCCTCAAATTTTTCATAATTTCAGGTTTTCTTCGTAAGAACTGTTACACTAAATTCAGTAGACTACCTAAGCACACGGGGGCACGCCGTAGCGTAGTGGTTAAGGCACTGAGCTACAAGCCGGAGGGTCGAGGGTTCAAGTCCCGTTGGGGTCAGGATTTTTAAACTGACCCAAACCCTCTGGCGGCACTATGGCCCTGGGGTCGACTCAGCCTCTATCGGAAATGAGTACCGGACGCTTGTTCTGTGGGTAAAGACGGCCGTCACGCAGGGCTGACAACCCGGCTGACATAAAGTGCCGATTGTCTAGAAAAAGTGGGAGCCTTAACCTTCTACTACCCAAAGGGCCTCCGGGCCTGTTGTGGGATCACTTTACTTTTTACCTAAACGCACAGCTTGTATGTTCAAACATTCCCTAAATAAATAGAATTTTCAAGGTTTAAAAATATTAAATTTGACTTACTTTGAGAGATATGGGTGTTGTGTTGCATTTATATTTATCAAGGGGGGGGGTTTAAATCCTGAGAATGACATTTTTTTAAGGGGGAAGTGTAATAAATCCATTAGACACTTGTAGCATGTTGAACTTGAGGTATTCGAAGAAAATAAGTCTTCATATTTTTTTGGCCAACTAGTGACCCAATTTAGACTATTATTAAAGCGGGCCCGGGTTCGATCCCCGGTCGGGGTAGTTTTCTGGGTGATGTTTTATCGGGGTTTTTCCTCACCTGTAAGACAAATGTCAGAAAACCTTTAAGGCCCAAATTGTCCCCGAAATCATTTGGCCACCATCATCATCCTTCACCGGTGTGGAAAGCAACGTGAAGCTACCACATCTAAAATTCCCTAGTAAAGCTGCAAGCAAAGCATCAAAATGCTATGATTGCAGTGAAGGACCTGCCTTCGGGCAGAATTACGATGGATGGATGGATGTCCCGCGCCGTAGCCGAGTGGTTAAGGCAGGAAGCCTTGGCGCAGAGCTACGGGACTTGCGCTGGTTCGAGTCTCCATGGGGGAAGAAATTTTCTCGTGGCATTTCGGCTAGTACGGGACCGGTGCCCACCCAGCGTCGTGATGAATTTGGGTAGCTACAATAAGTAGCGGCTCCAGGTTGAGAAAACCAGCTATAACTGATGGGGGACTCGAAATGCTGACCACATGTCACCCCTACACTGGCTGATTATCATCTACCTCTGTGATTGACACATGTGGATGTGAGGCGAGCAGCCGGCTGGTAGGCTAAGGGCCTTGTAGGCCTGTCGCGCCAGGAGTTTTTTTAGGAGATGGATGGATGGATTAAAGAAAATATGTACTATTGAAGTTAACCGTCCTGTGCCGTAATCAAGTTGTTGAGGCAAGAAGCCTTGGCGTAGAGCTACTGGACTTGTGCTGGTTCGAGTCCCAATGAGGGAAGACATGTTCTCATTGAATTTCGGCCAGTATGGAACCGGTGAGGCATTTGTGTAGCTACATTAAGTAGCGGCTCCAGGTTGAGAAAACCAGCTACATCGACTGGGGTGACCCGACATGCTGACCACATCACCCATGCACTGGCAGGATGAATGTCTACCTCTGTGGTTAATACAAGTAGATATGAGGCCAGCAGCTGACTGGTAGGCCAAGAGCTTTCTAGGCCTGTCGCGCCATGGAGCTTGGTTTTCAGTTTTTACTAAGTAAAATGTATCGACCTTCATCATCCTAGTGTCCACCGATGTGGTCTCGAGACGTAGTGGGCCCGGGTTCGATTTTCGGTCGGGACAGGCTCCTGGGTGAAGTTTTTTTTCCTCACCTGTAAGACAAATAAGAAGCATAGGGTCCAACGGTCCCCTAAAATTATACTGTCATCTCCCTATCCTTCACCGGTGTGGAAAGCGACGGGAGGCTATCACACCTACAATTCCCTAGTAAAGCTGCAAAGCGTAGCATGAAATTGCTATGATTGCAGTGAAATACCTGCCCTCGGGCAGAATTACTATGGATGGATCATCCTAGTAATACCTTAGCTGCCTACTAGATGTCTCATTGGATTGGTATGTTTACTGCATACCATTCATGCCATCTGTAGGGAGATAAGGATAACTAAATTAACTTGGTCTAATAACTCCTAATAATGGAGAGTTTAAGCCCAACATAGTGTTAAAATTGTAGATAAGATTACATTCTTATTTACGTGTTGTAACACACAATAAATACCATCATAATGTTTTCAGGATACGGATGTATGGAGAGCTTATGTCCGCGCGGCCATGAACCTACGGGTTCAATAGTGTGAGTTACTTAGTTATATTTTATTTCAGATGGAATGTGGTTTGTAAGTTCTTCCGGAGGAGAATATATCCCTGCCATGTCCCGCGCTATAGCCGAGTGGTTAAGGCAGGAAGCCTTGGCGCAGAGCTACGGGACTTGCGTTGGTTCGAGTCTCCATGGGGAAGACATATTCTCATGTATTTCGGCCAGTATGGGACCGGTGCTTACCCAGCATCGTGAGGCATTTGGGTAGCTACAATAAGTAGCGGCTCCAGGTTGAGAAAACCAGCTATAACGGCTGGGGGACTCCATATGCTGACCACATGTCACCCCTACACTGGCTTGATGATCGTCTACCTCTGTGATCGACTGGATGTGAGGCCAGCAGCCGTTTGGTAGGCTAAAGGCCTTCTAGGCCTGTCGCTCCAGGAGAGAGAGAGAGATAGTTTTTTTGTGTCACTTCGCATCTTAGCATCAAAGGCAAATGGAGGAGCACATACTATACTTTATCCGCTGTTATTGACCCTTCATCAACAAACGCCAGTTTATCCTTTCGCCATTCGTGCCACAATTAGTCACTTTTGACAGGGGGAGAGACAGCAACAGAACTCCAGCCATTTTGTTTCACGAGAATCGACTTAAGCATGATACAAATGCAACAGCCATATGTAATAAACTATTTTAAGATGTAATTATTGATTAGATATATTTTACAATATTTTATATGTTTTGAATATTATTTTCATTCACGAAGAATAAGAAGTGTATTTAGAGGACATATTTTTAATTTAATGAAGGGAACTACTTTTTCGCGTACTTGTAGCTTCTACATCGTACGTCGGTGTCCATAACCAATGAAAAGCGAGCTGGTCACATGGTTTTGTTTTGATGAGGGTCACTTTAAGACTGGACAGTCTTTAGTTTGAGTCTGAACTGTTGTCTGTATACATGCAAAATGAATAACTTCAGCTTTTTGATCAATGTACTTTGTGCATCATACGCTGGTGACAATGTAAGTATCTCTTTTTAACATTCAATGAAACTTTATTTAAAAATGACATTTACTAAGCAACCACCTTCTGTAACGACCAGTTTCTAGGGAAGAACGTTAATCCCTACAAAATTAGTGGTACTGTTTAACTCATGCCCCAAGGGGGGGGGGGTCAATGAACAATCACGATTGAATGAATTTTGATTTACAACCCATCAAAGTCGTGTTTCACCTTGAATTTATCAACTAGAGCTTATCATATAAAAGAAAACTCCTCCTTTTTTAACATTCTGAATAGGTCATAGCATTATTTTGCAGAAATATGTTAAATATAGCAATTTATACATTATGATGTAAGAATCCTGAAATACAAGTGGCTCCCAGATTGTATATATAGTGCACGAATGTAACAACGTTCTGCTTGCGGTATATAATAGAAAAACATTTGTAGCAATTGATTGTACCACAATAAAAAGAAACCACTGTTGGCACTTTCTTAAACGTATTATTTCCCAGGTAATAATGTTTCATAAAAAATATAATTGATACATTTACATCATAGAATCAGAAATTAATCAATAACCTCTAATGTTGGTTATAAACAGTTTGATGCGTTCCATTGTTTCCTCCACTAGGGTGCATTCTTACAATATTGCGATTCTTTGGCAATAAATAATATGATCTGGTTGCAGTGATGAATAAATGAAACATAACAAACGTTTCTCATTTGTTTTTAAGCATCGCCGTTTACATTATATATATATATATTAAAATAACTATATTTAAATAATGATTTGTCAGTAAACAGCTTAATTTTATTCTTTAAATAGTCCTAACAATATGATAAAGTGGCCATTAAATGCAGTGAATAATTTTTCTAGATACCACGCGCATGCGACAACAAACGCGAAGCGGTTTACACTATGGAATCACGCGAAGCAGCCAACATATGCACGAACCTAAATGCTTACCTTACGCAATTTAATTACTCTAACCAGTAAAAGACCAGCCTAAAAGCTAGCCTAACGGAATTTAAGCACTCTAACCTGTGAAAGAATGCATCGCCCAAAAATAAATAGTAAGTTCTGAAATTCTAATGTACATATTCTATGTTGGCTGCACTAGAATATGTGTTAAAATCAATATGGCTGCCACGTCTTCATGTTACGTATGTAGTTAAATATCATAGAAAATTATATTGAAATAATCGTTAGAAAAAATGTAAAATTTATTGTAAATGGTGGGAAATAATTTGAAAATTTGGCGCATGCGCGTGGTGTCGGTCTGGGACTAAGAATAAAATGGCATGCCTCTTAATGGAAACTTCACCCAAATTAATGTTTAATTTCTATATTTGAAGAGAAAAATACACGTCTAGATCAGAATTTGAAACCAGGACCTTTAGCTTTAAACACCAATGTTCTACCATTAAGCTATCCAAGGCCTTCAATCTAAACATAGATTTTTCTTTTATTTATTCCAATTCCCGAGAATCTCAGGCTTGAGATAGCATTGTTTGGCACGTGATGTCAGCTTCTTATTTAAGAAGACCTTTTAATGGGAATTTAACATTACTTTATAAAGTCAATCGAGTTTATCTTGATGTTTTTAGTATAAATTACATTCCGACGAAGCAAGCATAGCGGCTACTAGAACGAATTTTTCATTTCGGGTTTGAGGTAAATTATGGTGAACTAGATGTCTCATTGGGTCGGTGTGTTGACCGAATGCTGTCCATAAGGTAACTAAAAAATTAACTTAGGCTATACAGGTTTCGGCCTTAGTTCATGTTGTATAATGTAAACAGAAGCACGTGATTAAGTAGGAGTCCCTACCTTCCACTCCGGCGACCCGGGTTCGATTCCCGGCGGGGTAGGGGATTTTTAATCTCCACCTTAGGTCTGGGTGTGCGTCTTGTCCTTGTGTCTATATGTGAGAATAACAGAAATTTAACAAAAAGGTAAAACAATAAGGAAAACAGTGTTTAACAAAAAGGTAAAACAAGAAGGAATAAAAAAAAGAAACATTTTAAAAAAGTATGATTTCATTGGCCACATGAACCTAATGGCATGGTTGTACAGCGGCGTAGATGAAAACATAGTTTCTTGATTAGTCTACGTTGATATAAAAACTACCTTGTATGAACAAAATTATCGCAAAAAATAAGAAATAAAACACGATATAACTATAAAAAAATAACAATGGTGATCAGTAAATATAGATTTATATAAATTTAAATTTAACACCATTTCACGCAGAGGGAAATTTGGTTATTTCAACATGGCCGCTCGTGTTGAATACGACATCAGATGGCGCGTAAAATAGTGTCATCGCTCTACCAATCACTGTGCCTGCGGAAGGATACCTTTTGTGACTTTGTTTACAGTACAATATAAACTAAGGAAGAAACCTGTATAGTAACTCCTTACAACAATGGGCTACGCCATTATAGATATATGGATATGATATAGTTCCACATGAGGTAGACGCCACTTCTAATGCTTGGATTTCGCTGCATTTGGAAAATAACTAGTTTTATTTCAATAGCATATATTGAGTTTCGTTGTGGAAAATAAATAAATTGCTATCAATAGGGTGATTTTTTAAATGTTCTTTTCAACTGTCATTCTATCCTTAATGGTCCGATTTTTTTGGTTAACGATATCGACTTTTCATTTTTAATTGATATTGATGAAGATGTTGAGAGCAATAACAGGATACCAAAGGATCGATAAAAAGAAAAACGAAGATATAAGAACACAACTTAATATATTTAATCTCTGTAAAAGAATACATTATTATCAAAATGCTTATCTGGAGCATGTATTACGAATGAATGAACAGCGCATGCCAAGAAGAATGTATAATTATAAACCAAAAGGGAGAAGAATGTAGGGAAGACCATTGAAGAGATGGAAGGACCAATTCGACCTATAATGAGATCGGAACAGGCCATTGGGCTTAATCCTTGTTGTTGGTGATGATGATGATGAATTGATATTTTATACGCCGAGTTTGGTTCCGAAAATATAAGAAGCTAAAGAAGATAGCTAAAAAAATTTTTATGTAAACAACTTCAGTAACTTAATTCGTTCAGAATTGGCTAAAAGCAAACTATTAATGAACTATAGGTCCGGTAAATCTATTTATAGACCACAAAGCAAAGTTACTATTGTTTCGTTTTTACTTTATTCGGATCCATCGGGTAGTAATTCTGCCCGAGGGCAGATATTTCAGTGCAATCATAGCATTTTCATGCAATGCTTTGCAGCTTTACTAGGGTATTATAAGTGTGGTAGCTTCCCGTTACTTTCCACACGGTGAAGGATGACGATGATAATAGGGATGATAATGATGGCCAGATGATTTTCGGGGACCGTTGGGCCCTAAACTTCCTGACATTTGTCTTACAGGTGAGGAAAAACCCCGAATAAAACCTCACCCAGGAGCCTGTCCCGACCGGGAATCGAACCCAGGCCCGCTGCGTGCAAGACAGCTCGCTACCTCGAGACCATAGCGGTGGACTTTATTCGGATGTTCTGGTAAAATTCCCAAGATCCCCGATAGTTTCCGGAGACATGACAACATCGAACTAAGGCTAATTAGCCTACAGAAATATAATTGAAAAAGTAATTTTAGGTTCATAAAATCCGTCACGCAGAAACTGAGTAAACTAAGCGAATCGCTCAGCAAGTTCAATTTATAATCCGATTCTGGTGTTTTACAGTTTTACAGAATATATGGTATGATAAGAAAAATAAATGCCTGGACGGGATTCGAACCCGGATCTCTGAGTCTGTACCTCAGCGTGATATCCATTACACTGCCAGGCGAATCCAATTCAAACACTTATTTTCTTATATATGTATTATACTCTCCATTATTACTAGATCGCGAGAACGCTGTCTTCACTGCCATCTAGTAGCTGACTATAACAAGTAAGCAAATTAAAGAGAATATTTATTTTACTTTATAGCAGTGACGCTTTATCGATGTTATAATTAAATGTTTAACATTGAGCAATATATGAGCGATTCCATGAAAATGTCATACCGAGGTGAAAATTTTGAAACTGACGCAGGAATAATCTTGTCGATGTAATACACGTATATATTGACATGAAAAGAAAAATAAATGCCTGAGTCGGGATTTGAACCCGAGTTCCTAACTATGTATGTTTAGCGCTCTAACAATCTGAACTACGCAGTAATCCTAACACAAACATTTATTTTCTTATATATATTATTCTCAATTTACATGAGAGATAGTGGGATATCGTTACAACTGCCACCTTGTGGCCACTATAACAAGTAAGCTAATTTAAAGAGAATATTTACTTTATAGCATTAACGCTTGTATATTTAGATGTTATAACTATATTTTTTGACATTTGGCAATGAAAGCAAATATGACATGAAAATATATATATTCCAACGCTGTAGTTTCGGGGTAGAGCCGCTGTCTCTTACGCAACGGGCCCGGGTTCGATCCGCGGTCAGATCCAGTTTCCAGGATGAGCTTTTTTTTCAGTTTTTTCCCTCAGCTTTAGGACAAATGTCAGGTTACTTTAAGGTCTAAACAGTCCTCGATCATCATCAGGTCATCATAATCACAATATTCGTCTTAATTAGTATGAATGTGTGTGTGTGTGTGTGTGTGTGTGTGTGAGTGGTGTGTTTTATCTTCATGTTGGTTGTCTCGGAGGGGGTCCTGACATTGAGCTGATCACTCATTCGGGGAGGTCATCTATATCTTATGTGAACAAAAAAGTATGTTTGTGATCCATACTTAAAATCCCTCTCCCGACAGGTCGTGTCACAGTAAGGCTCGAGTGGCGTGTGGCACCTATAAGGAGAGATTAAACTGCGTTAATGTGATATATATATCCACCGCTGTGGTCTCGAGGTAGCGTGCTGCCTTGTCTAGCAGAGGGCCCGGGTTCGATCCCCGGTCGGGACATTTTTCTGGGTGAGGTTTTTATCGGGGATTTTCCTCACCTGTAAGACAAATGTCAGGAAAACTTTAAGGCCCAAACGGTCCCCGAAATCATATGGCCATCGCAATCATCATCATTCATATTCATCTTAGATTAAGCTTAGGATTAGGGGGCTCTCTTGGCGCACCACTAACGTCGTCATCACCCATCATATCATTGGGGCAACGTAACCCCGCCTTCCAGGCGCCCCAACCTCACTAGTGGGTTACAGTTACACCAATGCCAGAAGAGAACACCAGAAATATAAAAAAAGGACAAACTGGGGGCATTAAAAAATATATATATATCCGTCTGACCATATTAATTCTGCCCGAGGGATCATAGCATTTTCATGCTATGCTTCGCAGCTTTGCTAAGGGATTGTAGGTGTGGTAGCTTACCATTGCTTTCCACACCGGTAAAGATGATGATGATAATGATCTGGATGAAATGATGGCCGGATGATTTTCGGGGACCGTTGGGTTTTAAGCTTCCTGACATTTGTCTTACAGGTGAGGAAAATCCCCGAAATAAAACTCACCCAGGAGAATGTCCTGACCGGAAATCGAACCCGGGCCCGCTGTGTAACAAGCCAGCACGCAATCTAGAGACCACAGCGGTATATATATATATATATATATATATATATATATATATATATATATATATATTTTCTTATACCTGTAATAATAAACATGAACTTAAGAGAAGCAAAGAATATAAACATCTAAACGAGAACACACCCACAGAACTAAACCCATTATATAAATTTTACCACGCTGATATCAGTGCCAATTAGCATGCCGAAGATGAAACCCGTTTTTGAAAGACCTTCATGATTTAACAATTTAACAACGTTTTTTCATAAGTAATTCCACGAGTGATTTCCAAATTATTGATAAATTCACAAAGTGATGAGTGAATTTATCTAGAGAATTTGGAATTCAAGAGCAGCATTTGTTAGGACTATGTAACGAATTAAATTAAGCTGTTAATCACTAATCATTATTTAAATATAGTTATTTTAAAATATGTATATATTTAATGTAAACGGCTATGTTTGAAAACAAATGAGAAACATATATTATGTTTCATATGTTATTCACTGCAACCAGATCATATTACTTATAGCCAAAGGATCGCAATATTGTAAGAATGCACCGTAGTGGAGAAAAAATGAAACACATCAAACAGTTTAAACCAGCATTATAGGTTATTAATTAGTTTCTGATGTCCTATGATGTAAATATGTCAATTATATTTTTCTGGAACGTTAATTCCTGGGAAATAAAACGTTTAAGGAAGTGCAAAGAGTGTTTTTTTGTGGTATAATCAATTGCTACATATGTTTTTTTCTATTATATCCCGCAAACAGCATCTGTTTACATTCGTGCACTATATATATATATATATATATATATATATACCTGGCAGCCACTTGCATTCTAGGATTCTTACATCTTAATATACAAATTGCTATATTCAACATATTTCTTACAGAGCCAGTCACTGCAGAATAATACTATGGCCTATTCAGAATGTTAAAAAGAAGGAGCTTGATTTTAATGCGATAAAATTAAATTTATAAAATCGAGGTGAAAAACGACTGTGATTGGTTGTAAATCAAAATGCATTAAAATGTGATTGGACATTGACTCCCATTTGGGGCATGAGATAAATAATCATAAGTAATACCACGAGTGATTTCCAAATTATCGTTAAATTCACGACTCACGAAGTGAGGAGTGAATTTATCTAGAGAATTTGGACATTTAGAGTGCCATTTGTTAGGACTACTTAACGAATAAAATTAAGCTCTTTACTAAAAAATAATTATTTGAATATAGTTACCGGTGTTTTAAAATATGTATATAGGGGCCTAGTTAATGTAAACGGCGATGTTTGAAAACAAATTAGAAATGTGAGGTTATGTATATTCACTGCAACTCGAGCATATTATGTATTGCCAAATAGGATCGCAATATTGTAAGAATGCACTCTAATGGAGAAATAATGAAACACATCAAACTATTATAATCAACAGTATAGGTTAATCATTTATATTTTGAATAAACAACTCAGTAAAATCACTGAATGTATTCAGTATTTGCTACATTCAATGTATTTGTTGGAGAAAATAATGGTCTAACCTGTTCAGAATATTAAAAAAGGAGGAGCTTTCTTTATCACAAAAGCAGGAGCTGATAAAGAGAAATCGATAAAGAGCGAGGTGAAACACGACTGTCATTGGTGTAAAATAGAATTCAATGAAACGTGATTGGTCATTGACTACTATTTGCGACATGAGTTAAATAGTCAATAAAAATAAATTCTAATTGAGGAAGACGGATAAAAAAAGATGCTGTATTATTATTTAAAACGTTTTAATATCGTAAATTAATCGAGATGAATACTGGATACCAGATATGGTTCAGAACCATTCATGATAACATTAAACTCGTTAAAAAACAATAAATGTTCATCAAATATTAACTTGTGTATGAGGATTCCATAATATCTTTAGAGGTTAATGAAGGGGTACAACTCAATGGAATTAATTGCTGTTGGTACATGACATTGATGTATTATTAGGCGATAGTGAGGAGATACTATTGGCCAGCACGGACATTGTATTGAGTAACACTGATAAATTGGGACTGGAAGTAAATATCGATGGTCACACATAGGAATACATTAGATAATAATTGAAATTGACAGTTAATCACAAATGAGGGAAATTTTGAAGAAGTGACTGAATCCAAATACTTAGAAATAGTAATTACATATAGGGATGAGGTGCACAAAGGAAATTAACATATTATAAGTTACTTTCTGGAAATACGTTCTACTTAGCATTACAGAGACTCTTGGCATCCCAACTCCTCCCTAAAATCAATAAACAGAAAATATATAAAAACTGTTATTCTTCCAGTAATATTATACAGATGATAAACATGGACTCTTACTTTAAGGGAGGAGAAAATATTACGAGTATTTGAGAATAAAATTCTAGGAAAAAATTTAGACCAAAGAAAGAAGAACAGACAGGTTAGTGGAGAAGACTACATAACAGTGCACTAAGTGATACTTATGGGAATCCAGATTTAATAAGAATAGTTAATTCTCAAACACTCCGATGGGGTAGGACATGTAGTACAAATGAGAAATGCAAGTGGGGCATTGAAAATCTTGAAAGAAAACCAGATGGAGAGCACCCAATATTGAGAAGAGAGAATAATATTAACAATAATTAGAGGGAATAATTGGAAAACTGTCGAACAGGATAGGGATGCATGTAGAACTTATGTAAGCGCGGCCATGAACCTATAGGTTCGCTAACGACAGTGAGACAGTTGTTATAGTTAGAAATAGAAAAATAGACGTAATAAGTTTCGATAGAGGTATTAGTTAATGTATGTACATATGACCGTAATTATTAATTATTTATTTCATCCATGTATGGATAAAACATTTTATTGTGCTTGCACCATATTAATTTTATATAACAATGTCATGGTGTAGTAATTGAATATTGTTATAGTTTTCATTCCCGACAGTTTTATGTTAGGCGTAGTATATGTTTTCCTTCGCGAATAAATTATTTATAAACTTAATTTTTCATCCCCATGTTCGTGTATTTAAGTAAAAAAAAATATCTCACCACGTATCTTCGTAGTCGAAGCAATCCAATTAAATATCTTTATTTCGTGTCAAAATATAGTAAAATTCAACTAGTAGCACCATTGTGCGCCTTTAGACTCTGAGGACGGTCGTTTCGCCTACCAGTCTACTGGCTTCACATCCACACGTGTTAATCAAAGAGGTGGACTATTATCCTGCCAATATAGAGATGAAAAATGGTCAGCATGTTAACGTTCCCATGAGTTATATCTGTTTGTTTCATTTTACGCGCAACCGCTATTTATTGTAGCTACCCAAATTATTTTCGCTGCTGAATGGGCAAAAGTCCCATACCGGTCGAAATACCATGAGAATATTTCTTCCCCCAAGCGAACTCGAATCAGGATAAATCTTACAATTCAGCACTAAGGCATGATGCCTTGAACGGATCGACTACAGCGCGGAACATTATTATTATTATTATTATTATTATTATTATTATTATTATTATTATTATTATTATTATTGGTATTATTATTATTATTATTATTGGTATTATTATTATTATTATTATTATTATTATTATTATTATTCGGCCGCAGTGGACAAGTGGTTATGCTCCTTGCTTCTGATCCCGAGGATCGCGGGATCAAACCCGGCCGGGGTCGATGGATTTTTTAGGATAAAAAAATCCAAGGAGCAAGTCCTCCGGGAGGGATTTTAAGCCGTGGGTCCCGAGTTTGAAGATTTTCAGGCTCGTAAAAGATCCTTAAGCCTGAATGAAAAGGCCTCTAAGCAAAATTTACCGAATTTTCCCGTCCTAGTACTACCTTGGTTTCCTAGATGTCAGTATGAGGCGGAACGCTGACCACGGACCACTCAAATGGCATCTATACAATAACAAGTGTAACTACATTAGTATGGTTCAAATTCTTCCCTGTAGGGGAAGAGCGCCTAAATCTCTGTTAAGGGAAACATGGGCTTAAAAGAATTATTATTATTATTATTATCTACATTATTATTATTATTATTATCTACATTATTATTATTATTATTATTATTATTATTATTATTATTATTATTATTATTATTATTATTATTATTATTATTATTATTTATGATTAGTGTCATGGGGTAGTCGTCAGTGCTTCTGACTACAATTTATGGTGTTCCGGATTCGATTCCCGGTCAGACCATATGATTTTTTCTTAAAGGGAATTCTTCCTGTGGTCTTCCATTCTGGATTTTGGTTAAGTCTAGATTTAAGGACTCTCCTGGCGATTCATTACCATTCATCGCCTATCATATCATCAGGGTAACATAAATGCGCCTTCCAGGAGCCCCAATTTAAGAAGTGGATTTTAATTTCGCCAGGCCAAGAGAGAATACCAGAAACGTTATAAATACGACCTGTGGGCATTGATAAAACAAATAAATTATTATTGTTATTGTTACGTCATGATGTGAACCAGGATGTCATGATTTACTTATGTTTCATGTGTGTATCTTCGTTATGTAACATTAAAAAGGTACAGTGTTATTACACACAGAAAACTAATTAATTATTTTACAAATTTCGTCACGAAAATTACTGTTATATTCTACTGACGATCAAATATATGTGGACACATACAACTTCAATTTCTTGAAATGATGGTGCAATATACCAGTGTGTTTCTTCACGTGGATTGAAATATACCTTTCCAATATCTGTAATTTCACTGAATAACTCTTTTCTTCCGAAGCTTTATCTAATTTATTTCACTATAAAATATTATTTTATGTATTTGAATTGTATTCTGTTATAGATTACATATAATCGTACAATCTGAAGGACATATTTTACAAACACATTTTAAAAATAATTTTGAAACAACATTATCATCAACATTATAATCATCCTGTTATGTAGTAGGCCTAGTGGCCTGTTATGGTCTCCAACAATTTCTTGTGAGGTCTTCAAGTAGGTTTCTTCCCTGGGATCGTCATCATCCAGTGAAGTAATAGGTCTTGTGGCCTGCTACAGACTTCAATCATCTCTTGTGAGCTCTCCCAGTAGGTCTCTTCCGCTGGGGTATGTAGTGAAGCACCTGTCAGGGTATTATTTTTTTCACATGCTGAAGATAGATTTGGCTATATTTCTGCAAATAATTCACAATGTGTGTTATTTCTAATTCTTCTGCAAATATCAGTATTTCTCTTATGAATCAGAAGACTATAACCACAAGTTTTTCTTAGAAATATGTATTCTGCAGCTGTCAACACACATTCGTCTAATGATCCATGCTTCTCTGCCATAACTGGTTGAACATCTCAAAATTTGACATAATTTAAGTCTTGTATGTTTTGGACTTCTTTAACTGGAAAGACTTTGTTGATGATCCTCAATTAGCTATTCTAAGTTTGGATTTTGTTAGAAATTAGGCCTACATAAAAATTGAAATTATATTTTTTGTATCTGAAATCTCAAAGTAATTTATAATATTCTTATTTGGTTCGAAAGTAATAAATTTATTCCTGTGTTGGTCATGGCAGAGAAACAAATAAACTTGGCACGTTTTAATCTCTTAAAGATCAATATAAGAATCATACATGTTTTTGGTTTAATGGCAACATTTTCTGAAAATTGGAAGTTAAATTTAATTAAAATCTACAGTTATAGCTGTGCCATAGCTTGTGCATTTTATACAATATCTCATGTTATAGAGGCGTTTAGAGTTTTGCATGTACCTTTAATGTTTATGGATGCTATGGGATCTGCTATGTTAGCTATTAAATCTACAGTTAAATTAATAACATTCATCAAATATGAAAAGGATTTGAAGAAACTTGTCAACAATTTTGAACAAAATATCTTTGTCAATTCTGATAATCTGACAATTACTGAAAAAACAATTTTAAAGAAAAAATTACGATGGTCAAGAAATATTGTGGGCGCATTATGGTGCTTAAATTTTGCGATGACAATAATGGCGTTATTAGGGGCCATTATACCACCTGATGAATCAAGAGTTCAAGAAATTCAAAGCCTTGCGCCTCCTGATTGGAATTCACCGACCAAATATTCGACTCCAACGAAATCAATATTAAATTCGTCATTTTCTGTTCGAATTTGGTATAGCTTGTTTTACTTATATCTTGCATACCTTCCGAATACAATGTTATATACTTTCATTTATCTTATGATCATGTATTTATCTACTATGTTTTCTATTTTGGTCGACTCCCTGGAAAATTCGATTGAGAACACCCGACTACTCTTCACTGCCACCGACAGCCCAGTTCATTCACAAGGTACATATGTCACTTTGATTAATTACTTTTGTAACGGTTACACAAATTTGGGAAATTATAATATAAATGACAATCTATGTTAATTAGGAAAAATAATTTTAAAAAAACGTCTTACAGGAGTTATGTACTAACTCAATCATTGGTTTAGCGGCTAGAGGAGATGCCACTGAACCACCCCCTTTCAATGATAATTATTTGTCACCTACAACCGTGGTCAAAAAAGAGACGCAACTACTATATCACGTGTGGTTTAGCATGTTCTGAAGCTACTGACGTTTCTGTAATCACAATCTATAAAATTTCAAATGTTAATTGTCCCACATTAGAATTATCACGAATTAGATTTAGTAGTAGTGAAGATAAATTGTGCCATAAAATTATGTTGATGCTGCACTTATGCTAGGAGGAGTAAATGAAGATATGTTTCACTCAGCCTATGTCGTTAAGTGGCAACAGCGTTCCCAGACATGAAAAACCCTACACTACTACTACTTCTCTATATTGTTACAATCCACGAAGGACCCTTGCTTCTCTTATAATGACATTCCATTGCTTCCTTTTCAAAGACTCAAGTCTTTGTGTCCTAACATACATTCTTTTCAAGTCATTCTACACATTATCCAACCATCTAAATCTTGGTCTTCCTTTTACCATCTGCCTTGCCAAAGAAAATTTTTATATTATATTATCCTCTTTTCTGACTACGTGTCCCATCCAGGAAATATTTTGTTTTAAAATTATTTTACAATATTTTGTTTCAATAATAAAAAATTTAAATACAATTATAAAATAGTCACCTTGCAGGTCCGTCTCCTGAACTTAAGATGTTTTAATTCTCTGTAGACCATTCGGGACTAGTCCCATCATCAGCAAAAAAAAGTAGGTCTACATTTGTTGACCCTCGTCGCTTGCTTCAACGAGGGTCAACAAACACAGACCTACTTCTTTCTGCTGATGATGGGACTAGTCCTGAAAGGCCTTCCGAGCATTAAAACATCTTAAGTTGAGGAGACGGACCTGTAATGTGACTATTTTATAATTTTATTTAAAATGTTATTATTGTGACTTAATACCTCAACGGAATTTTGTCATGAATTTTACTAGTATCGAATATTTTGTTTGCCATACAGTTCTTGAAATTCTATATTTGATCTTACCCATCAGAAATTTATTTGCATTAACTGGGCCAAACATCTCGTCTAAGATTTTTAATGTACCATGTTGCAATGATAATTTTGTTAACGCAACTAGTTAGGCCAGGTATGAGGAGGGAGAATAACATTAACCACTATTTGAAGGAGGTAAATTATACTGGGGATGATTGAAAAAATAGCCCAGATATAACAAGTCATTATAGTGTATGTTCGCATGCCTACGAATCTCCGAGTTCGATATTATCAGTTAGTTAGTCACCGCTTTACTATTTAGGTTATTACTAGAGTAAAAAGAATAAATCAAATTGAATGCGATGGGACATAAATGTGATTACATTTTAGAGGCCACAAACCGTTCCATTTGATTTAATGGTTGACAGAAGTTAAACATATAATGTCTTGGATGTTGTGTTTCGATTACAGAAGAAGAGCGTCCAGAGGAAGTTAAAGAATCGATTAAAAGATTTTTCATCCGAAATGTTGAAAATAATCTTCCTGATTTTCTTGATACGAGGATTCAGGAAGAAAGCTTTCCTGAAATGAAAGAAAATTATATAAATTCAAAAGATAAATCAGCAGAACAAAAAACATTTGACGATGAATTGATGACGTATCTGAGGAAATGCATAATCAAACACAATGAGTTGATCGAGTAAGTAATTTTTTATCAGTTTTGTTTCTATAACGCCATCATCCAGCCACTGAGCGAGTCGAGACCTTCAGCAGGTTTCTCGATTCCAACCAACTTACTGGATTTTATCACCATTCTCCCCAGTGCTACAGCCAGACTATTGTTGAAGGATGCAGGAAAAGAACCAGGTAAGTCACTTTTGTAACAGTGGAATTTAAGAGCCATTGATGAAAAACACTACACTTTAGAAGTGTAAAGAAGGTAAAATAAACATCATAAAATTACAATAGGAAGTAACATTATGTGGTTCTTCTTAACAAATAAGTTGAATCTGTTGCATAATGTGAAGAAGTAAATTGCTTTGCCACGCGTTGTGGCGACGTTTTGAAGAAGTAATTCTCTTCATGCCCGATGTTGTAGTAACATTTTGAAGAAGGATTGGTGTCCAAAAAAAAATAATTACTGGTTCAGGTTGGGTTTAGTTTTCGGTAGAGCCGGATTCTCTTCTCAAGGTCGGAAGTTGGTACACTGGATAGGAAAACACTTCAAAATCATAAAAAAAATGTTTATTGTAGAAATAATTACAAATTTATTCACTTTGTAGGTTCCCAGCAGATTAAGTAAATGTAGGTGGTATTACTCTTCACCGTCAATTAAAAATAAATTCTTTTCTTTTCTGGAATCAATTATTCTTGTATTAAATATTACATTTTATCTTGAGAACTCTTCTTGCTTCTATCTTTGTGGAAAGTTGTATGCAGAATGACTAGTGTAATTCTTTTATAATTTTAAAGAACATTATTACATCACATGATGGTAATTTTAAATTCTATTGGTCAATAGTCCATTAAATATAAGGTTTAAATTTGATTTGTTAAATAAATAAGAAAGTTAATTGTTTTAACATCCAATAAGAGTTCAGTATACTTTTATTTAAGAATATGAAATAAAGCAGGTGTTCTTATTACAGTTATAACAGAAAGCTTTATAATTTTGACAACAATGACTTAAAACAATTTTAAAAGCATTCTTTAAAAACCCGGATATGTAATACAATTTCTTTAATTGTTACTGAGACATTTTTATTCAACAATAACCAACAATGAATTATTTAGATGTTTTAATTTTTTAAGCTATATTTAAATATTAAAAGAATATTAAAATACAAAATTATTAACTTTAATTTTCATATTTATTATGATATTAAAATCCTGCTATACATGTTACCTCATAAAAGTTGATTTCTTCTAGAACGTTTCAAAATAATTCTGTTTGATCTTCAGCTTGCCGAGACTCACCTTATTTATTAGTCTTCTTCTTCACGTCACGGGCTAGGCAAAAATTGCCTGTTCCGCGTCACAGTTGTTCTGTCCCTCTTTTCACTTGGCCTTCCTACATCACTTGAACCTCTTTATTCATTTATTTATTTTACCTGATGGAGTTAAGATCGTAAGGTCTTTTCTTCCACTTCACCAGGGTTAAATTATACATACAATAAGAATTATGATTGATACATAATAGATATAAACTACACAATATAAATTTGACAAGGGTAAGAAAGAAAATTGTAATAATAATAATAATAATAATAATAATAATAATAATAATAATAATAATAATAATGATAATAACAAAAATAATAACCTATAATTAGATTAAGTGAATGGCTTGGTAAAGAAAGTTTGAAATATAAAGAAAGAATAAAAGTATACATGGAACAGGGTTATATATTATATTGTCTAAGGAAATATGAAGTGAGTTCCTTTTTAAACTGTTTTCGAGTCGGGCAGTCCTTGATATACGAGGGGAGGGAATTCCAGAGTCGTGTGAGTGAAACAAGGAAGGTTGAGGAATAGTGAGATGTTCGATGTAGAGGAATAGCTAGAGTAAATTTTTGTTCGATCGTGTGTTTAAGTTATGGTGGGAGGATAGCGAATGAAAGCGAGTAGAAATATAAAGGGGTGATGAGGTGGACAAAGTGTTGTATAAGAAGCAGAGGCAATGTGTATTTCGCCTGTCTTCCAATGGGAGCCAAGACAACATACTGGAGTTATGTTGTCTGATTTACGGAGGTTGAATATATATCGTGCAGAAGCATTATGACCTCTTGGCTTGTAGTTGAATGCTGCTCTTGGTAATCTTTTCTTACATTCATTCTTTCTACATGTGTAAACCATTTCTCTCTGTATTCTTTGATTTTCTCAATGTATATATATTCAACTCTTTAACAGAGCTAAAGAAGAGAGTTATTTATTAGTAAAACAAACAATTTAGTCATCCGTTTATTTACCTTAATTTTTTTTCGCTCCTCAGTTGATTATTTATAAGAATGACAGCTGGAATGTCAGTACCTGATATTTACATACTATACCACACTTGGGTGATCTCCTTCCCTTCCAGTGACATTATAATCCATAATTATTTACCCTAACTTACTAGCACTATCGAACCCGGAGGAGGTTCATAGACGAGCAGAAATAAGCTCTGGATACACCTCTACCCTGAGTGAATGTTTTCTAATCATTCCCTGTATAATATACCTCCCTCAAATCCTGCTTAATTATATTCTCCCACCTCATTATTAACCTACCTACTGGCCGTTTTCCTTCTCGTTTTCCTACTCCAAATATCATTATCATCGACATCAAAGTTTAGGCCTTTCGGCCTGTTCCGGTTTGAAACAGGTCACGCCATTATCCCATTCGTTCTGTGCATGATGTACCTACCTCAAATCCTGGTTAATGATGTTCTTGCGCCTTATTTTTACCTACATACTGGGTGTTTTTAATCTGGTTTTCCTAAATAAGTTTCTATGTCTTTCTTTCATCCTCCATTCGTGCTACATTTCCTGTCCATCACAGTCAACGAAACTTAACTGTTCCTATTAAATCTGGTCCCCCATAAAGATAACGTAGCTCACTGTTTAGTAATATTATCCATTCACTTGTCTGTTCGTTTCTCTTTGGTCCTATTTTTTTTCTAAGAACTTTGTTCTCAAATAATCATAATTTCTATGTTATCCTTAAGTAAGTGTCAATGTTTCGGATTCAGATAATTTAACTGGAAGAATAACAGTTTTGTGTACGTATTTTAAGTTTTAACTTTGTTTTGGAGATATTAGGGTGGTAAATGTCCTAGTAGTGCAAAATAGCATGCATTTCCAGAACTGAACTTATGTTCAATTTTTACTGCACCATTTCTTGCTTGTAATTATTGTTACTAATGTAATTGAATTCGGCCACTTCTTCAAAATATCCCTCCATTGTCATTAACTGTCGTTTCTATTACATGAATGTGTGGGGTGACCATATTGGTTATAACTTTTTGACTTTTGTAAAATAAAATATTTCCTGTGCAATAGATAGGTGAACGTTTGCTTAAAACCATTGAAAAAGGCCTCCATTTCACTGAGCTTCATGAAAAGGTCACCCCCAAATCAGAATTAAATATTGATTGTTATAACCTAGCTGAGGGTTTAACACTTCGGTAGCGAAAAAGGGCCTAAATCCCAAAAACTGTGGATCTAATAGTTAGATTTTAATAATGGCTCGAGCGGATATAGGAATGTGTATGACGTGTTAACTAGCGCTGGTTCCAACGTAAGCTAGAAACGGGTGACTCACAAAACCCGTTAGGACCACAGGTATTAGAGTGCTTTGTACAAGATAGGTATGTAGAATGAGTAATAAACCAAATTTTATTCACACCAAACAAGAAATATATACTCTTAGAATTACAAAGTCAATTTTAAAACACTTGGGAAACAGTTAAATATTAAACTCTCTGAAATACACCATTAAAAGTTAAAACATCTCGAAGTACTTATTAAATATAAAACTCTTAGGAATACGAATAAATGTTAACCTCAAACTAGAACTATATCAACTTATGGAAAACACTAGGAAATTATTCTGTATAAAACTCGAGCGTGACTAAGAGAGATCAGTTTAAATAACTGTCCTAAAATAATGCTTTTATCTCTAATTAGTTATTTAAATGGCGAGAATTAGGTTCTCTGTTTAAATTTAAGTCGTACATGAGCAATATTGCTAGTTAATTATGTATTTTTCTAAGTTATTTTATTCCAATAGTTTATTAAGTATTATAATTATTTAAGGTGAGAAAGTCCACCATTAATTAATAAGAATTAGTATGTTCACTTACGTAGGAGGACTGAGAAAACCATGTCCAGACAAGTAGAGCTTCAGAGACTATCACCTTCTATGCACATAGGGCCTAACTGCCTAGCTTAAATATTAATTTTCCCCTACCTTCGTTCCAAATAAAGTATGAAAACCAAGACTTTCCCAGCCTAGGGCTACTCTCTCTGATCTGAATGTTTCCAGAAACTCCACTCTATAACTGTATTATGTTTTGATAGAAATGGTGAAAAAGGCCTAACTGTATAAGTTTTGATATAGAGGGTGATTACAGACCGTTAATGTCAAAGGTAAATCTGATACCGAGTAAAGTGTTTTCCATATTCCAATATAGTTTTAGATGCTATTATCTACATCCTGTTTATTTAGGCCAGTTCATGAGCATGCAACATTTTTCTCCATTATCTTAATATATTTTATTCATTATTATAATTTATTTATTTATTTTTCCTATAATTGATATATATTTTCATTATTATAAGTTATTTATTTTTCCTCTTATTGTGCTTATGACCTTGGGGCGTCCTTACATCCGTATCCTAACACTCCCCCATCAGTAAAGGGAACATTAGGGGTGAAAGCCCGAATGTTTCCATTTTTAGGGACGTCTCTGGTCTGCCGAGAATTGTTGTCTCTATATACCTTAAGTTCAAGGACCAAATCCTTGGAATTTTTCGATACACGTCAGTTGCTGCGTCATGATGGTTTACATGCCTACGTCACAACCCTTCTTTGTTCGATGTCCTACAAAAAAAAATAGGGGTGGGCATGGGTTCTGTCTACTACTGTGTCATGTGTCGTTCAGGGTTGTACCACTACTGCTTCGTCATTTTGTTCCAGTCGCCTGCATTCATTCAACATGTGATCACGTAAGTTTTAGTTATCTTTTCGGTTTATTAATTTTTTGTAATTATCATCTATTTTTTTTCCGGGGTATTTCTGCTTTTCATTCCTAGCTTGATCAACCCTTGTTTTGAATTACCTATGTTGTTTATTTCTTTTCCCGATAGATGTATCCCATGCTTCATTATCTGCCGTGCTGACCCACCCGGAATTAGAAGTGATAGGCTGAGGGAGGATTAAACCCTTAATTAAAATATAATGTAGTTCTCATTTAGTGACTTGGCGAGGCGTCGTCATTACGTAAGTAGGGCTCGTCGCCTATTCACATAGCCGAGGCTTATTGCCACCAAATTAATTTTCTTTCGCGAATAATTCCTAACCTTGTGTAGGTAGTTAAACGATGTCCTTATTTTAAAATAGGGAAGCCCTGGCAGAGGTACCTACCCTGTATATTCGTGTTAGCCATCCGTCTTGCGTAGGCAGCGCTTTTAGCATTGGGTCGCAGCTTTACGTACCTGACGTCATATTAAAGATGGCCGCTTCCACCTTCCACGTTAGTACAATGTTATCAAAATCTAAATCAATTGGTACAATATTAAAATAACCAAAAGGGAAATTATTCTCAGTCCAATTTTGCAGGATAGTATTTTAAGTCCAAAATAAACCGGATGCCTTGCCACATCGTGGTATAAATATAGTTTCGATTTTCCTCGGGTTTCCTGTTCATGGTGAGAATAATTTTACTTATAGGTTTGCACACATAAATAATATACCCTCTTAAAATTAACAATAATCACTTCCTTTAAACAATGTTCCATGTCTTTCTAGCTCTGATCATCTTATTATTCTCACTTGTTTATTCTATGTTCCCCCTCCCCCAAACGGTTCTTTATTTATTTGTCGCTGCACTGATATCACTTTCACTTCTTTTAAGAATTTAGGATAGGAATATTAATTTGCACTACTTTTGTTGTTTTTTTTTTGAGTGTGTAGTTACTACTAGTGTTATGTACTAGCTTAGTTTTTTTCACTTCCGATTTTAATTTCTGCACCAAACGAAAATGTTAAGCCTTCAGGTTCGTGTTATTATTATTTTTGTACTGTTAGTCTCTCCTGCGATCTGCGAATGGAGTCGAAGCCTGTCCTTCCCGCTGGTTGGACCAGTGTCGTGTTGGTCGCTAGGATATTTTGCCTTAACCATTAGACGTGAGGCCTAGTCGTTGAGGGATCTGTTTGCCAGGGGTTGTTGGTTCGCCTTGCTGTTGCAGCTAAGTTAGGCCTCGGAGTAGTTCATTTATGTCATCTCCTGCCAGTTACTCAGTCATTTTAACTGGGTTTCATGGAAAACTAGAGGATATGTATGAAGGGAATTGTTTGTTGATCTTGTAGTTTATTGCCTTGTTTATATTGTAGTTTATAGAGAATGGGATAATTCAGGGATGGATTATGGATTTGGTTGACGTTTTGCTGGGGTTAGCGGATACGTGCTTGACTGGTAGTTCCCATTAATTCGTATGATCCCATGGCAGCAGCCCTGTCAGATTATCTATGTAGGTTGTCTCCATCGCCAGAAGTGCATGGATATGCAGCAGCCCTGGAAGCTTAATTGTAGATGAATCTCCATCGCCATATATGCATCGCCATATATGATGGATATGCAGCAGCCCTGGAAGCTTAATTATAGATGAGTCTCCATCGCCAGATTCGGATGGATATGCAGCAGCCCTGGAAGCTTATTCATATGGTTTAGATCTGTTACATTTGTTTGACTGGGGGTCTTGGGTTTATTCAGTGACATACTAATTACTTATTCAGGTGGACTTCATTTTCTAGTGTTAAACTACCTGTCTGTCATGGTTTTCCCCCCTCCTCCTTATGTGTGTGAATTTTTAGGATAATTGAAAATCCTAGTTACCTTATTTGTCTTCGTTGCTTTTCTAGTTTTACGCAAATATCTTCCGTTTGATACTTTATAATTATCCTATCCCTATCGTCGAGCAATCGATAAGTGGTACATAGCCTCCTGTTCTACTCATAAATTCCTTAATTCTAGCATTACATATCTATTAGTTTAGGCCTCTGTGCCTATGCTAGTGTGGACAGGTATTCAAGTTGTTCAGATTTTTTTTTTTTTTTTTGTTATATAACACAGATTCATTGATCTGATTGCCATAAGCTTAACCCTCAGATTCATTTTAGTTAATATATATGCCTCGTCCTAAGGCGCAACATGAGTTAGTTACAGTGTATCTCTTAACCTGAATATCTGTCCTCTTTTCAACTAGATGTCCGCAGTCTTATTATTATTTTTTTTTATACCCGAATATAACATATATGTGTGTGTGTGTTTTGTGTCTTTCCATGTTTACACCATTCTGGCTATCCTTAGGTTAATTTTTATCACCTCCTATTGCATTTAGATATCCTATATTATATGATCCTTACTTATTCAACGATAGTTTCCTACTCTGTTTACCACATGTCCTGGCATTTGCAGGCCTATATTGTTATTATTTTAATTTCATGGTAGATTATTAATTTGTTTCATTTTTCTAGCTTATGTATATATGGTTAGGGTGTACGCCGAGCATGTTTTCCTTCCAGATTTTGTTTGTCTACTTGACTTATATCATGTCGACAGGTGAAACAACTAACTTAAATTTTTATGATTTCAAATTTCCTTGTTCTCCCAAAAGCTTTTAATTATTTTAAGTATTCAGAGAAGGTTCGGTGGCCATTTACATTATTTATCAAATTCTTCATCATTACTTCGTCTGTGCCACATTATTATTAACTTTTATCGCACTTATGTCCGGGGTAAATCTCATGTTATTTAACGGGGTTTGTTGATAAAAATATGCCCTGCTTGCCTCCGGTAATAATGCTACGTGCGCTCCTTCATTTGTTTCGGGAGGGTTCCCATGAGTAGCCACGGGTAGCTCGGTAAAAATAATTGCGCTCATTTTACGGTCTTTTTACGGGCCGTGGCCTTAGGGCATACCGTGGTTGCGAATTCTTGGTATTTCCGGGATTGGGATCTGGACCTAAAGAAGGTTCATCTTCCGATTCCGAAAATTCTATAAGATCTCTAACTTCTTCCACTCTTCCTGGCCTGATGGGGTTTACCTCACGAGGGACTATGACCTCTGTTATGGGGTGTTCGGGTTCCCAAGGAGGGTCTTTTGGGTCAGGGATGTCAATTTCAGAGGACTCTGAATCGGCATCGTCTCCATCGGATCGAGAATCTGGGTGGTTTGAAACCAAGGATGGGGTTAGTGTCGGGAGTGGATTTTCACGGGATTCGAATCTTAGGTCCGGGGTCAATAGGTCCGGTTGCGAGGCAGTAGGAATATGGTTGGGTGGTTTTGGAGTAGTGGGGTCATAGTACACCCTCTTCATTCGATTCACATTCACCGTAACCTCATTCTGGTTCTCCGTACGTATTACGTAATTTAAGTCGCTTCTGCGTTGCAATACCTGATACGGTCCTGAATATTGGGGAGAAAATTTCTTACAACCTTTAGAACCTATCGTCATGTTTTTTAACAAAATCCACGATCCTATTTCAAATTCTCTTAACCGTTTCCCGCGGTTATAGTATTTTCTTTGTCTGGCTCTTCCCTCCTGATTCTTCCGTTTTACTGTCGCGTGGGCGTCTTTTAATGCCTTGGCCAACTCAGTTATGTGCCAATCGGCGGTATCTGGCGCCGGTTTCCTATATTGCGTAATTCTTGCAGTTAGATCATCCAAAGTAGGAGCAGACATTTCTCTTCCGAATAGTAAAAAGTGGGGGGTATAGCCTGTGACAGAGTGTGGAAAACTTCGTGCCGCCATTAGACTGTAATCTACATATTGATCCCAATCATTTTGTTTTTTATTTACATAATGGCTGATCGTTTGATTCAGCCCATGGTGGAATCGTTCGATTTTTCCCTGGGACATAGGGTGATATGCAGTTGATAGGATTCTCTTAATCCCCAACATCTTGCTCATCTGCTTGAACAAATCCGATAGAAATTGTGTCCCTCTGTCTGATGTTAAAATTGTCGGACACCCGAACCGCGTGAAAATATTGGTCATTAAAGCATGAGCCACAGTCTCCGCATCTTGACTGGGTATTGGTATGGCCTCGGGCCATCTAGTGAAATGACAAATATATGTCAATAGGTATTTGTTTCCTCTCGGTGTAACAGGATATGGCCCACATAGATCGATGGAAGTGATATGAAATGGGTAGGTTGCCTCAGGCAAATTTCCTAATGGCGCAGGTGCCAAATCTCCCCGTTTCATTAATGCACACGAGCGACATCTCTTAATATATTCCTTTACATCTCTCGTCAAGGTCTCCCAATAATATTTTCCCTTTAGGAGGGCCAGGGTTCGATTTTCGCCCTGGTGTCCAGATGTCACTAGGTCATGATGTATCCTAAGTATAGCCTCAATTAAGGTTTTCGGAATTATTAAGAGGCGAGAGTCCTTATCATGCCAATAGGCCAGACCCTCGTCGTCCAGGGTGAGCTTGCTCGGTTTCCCTTTCTGGACCTTTTCGATTTCTGTATTACAAAAGAAATCGGCAGCCTGATGGGCTTTAATATTGTCCCTAGTTAGGGAGAGGTCCACCTCACCTGTCTGGATCAGACCCACGTAACGTGATAGAACGTCTGCGTTGGTATGCAGTTTCCCAGGTTTATGAATGATGTTAAAATCATAATCGCTAAGAGCGGTAGCCCATCTCGTTAGCCTACTGGACCCATGGTCTCTAGTCACTTTTAGCCACACTAGGGCATTGTGGTCGGTCACTACTGTGAATCGAACACCATACAAATAACAT
The DNA here is from genome assembly GCA_030220185.1 of Diploptera punctata. Taxonomy (NCBI): domain Eukaryota; kingdom Metazoa; phylum Arthropoda; class Insecta; order Blattodea; family Blaberidae; genus Diploptera; species Diploptera punctata. Next base: position 592,466 of record JASPKZ010002321.1, read on the forward strand.
CTGTGTGCCCTGATCCCATATACGACTGCGGCTAGTTCTTTATGAGTGGTTGTATAGTTTCGCTCCGCAGGATTTAGGACCCTGCTCCAGAAACTAATGGGTCGCTCTGAGTCTCCTTCTTGCTGCCAGAGAATAGCACTAATAGCTATGTCTGACGCGTCGGTACTAAGAAAAAATGTTTTACTAAAATCTGGATGGTGAAGGATCGCGTGAGTCATTAAAGCCGTGCGTAGGGAATCGAAAGCGTTTTGCTGTCGTTCCCCCCATACGAACTTCGTGTTCTTTCGTGTAAGCTCGGTTAATGGTACACTGGTGTGGGCGAAGTCTGGGATAAAAGTTCGGTAAAAACCTACAAGTCCTAAAAAGGCTCTTATCCCTTTTACTGTCTTCGGTCGGGGGAATTCCTCGATACTTTTTACCTTATCAGGGTTTGGCCTAATGCCTTCTCTACCCACGATATGTCCCAAGTAGGCGACTTCTGTTTTAGCAAATTCACACTTGTCACGGCTTAGTTTAAATTTTGCCGCGCGCATTCTTTCAAATACTTTGGTCAACTGGAGGACGTGTGTTTCCGCTGACGGGGAGGCGATAAGTATGTCGTCTAAATATACTAGGGGCTTAAGTTCTCCCATTCCCATGAGTACCTTATCTAGTATCCTACTCCATGTCATGGGGGCTCCACATAGACCTTGAGCCAGTCGGTTAAATTTGTAGGTCCCGAATTGAGTAATTATCCCAGTTTTTTCACTATCTTCGGGTTTAATCGGGATGTTGTAGTATGCACTTTCAACATCCAGAATAGTGAAATACATCTTTCCCGAAAGCAAGGCAAGGTTTGCCTTCAGGTCCGGGATTGGATAATTCGGTAGGAGAGTTACATTATTTAGGGCGCGATAGTCAGCAACTAGACGCAATTTGGGCGTACCATCCGGGTTTAGTTGCTTTTTCTTGACTAAAATTACGGGGGCGGTCCATTGCGTAACTGCCGGCGTAATTACGCCTTGTTCTTCTAGGATGTCTAATTTATTCTTTAATTCATCTCTTAGCGCATAAGGGACTGGATAGGGATTTTTCCTAATGGGGAGCGCATCTCCCGTGTTAATTTCATGATACCCCATATCAGTACACGGTAACACACCTCCTTTATCATATAAAAATAAATCTGCATTGTCTAATAACACAGGTAAAATTCTTTCTCTTTCTTCCGTTGTTAAGTGACTCACTTTCTGTTCGAGCTCCGATCTTATCTCATTCAACTGCTCGTAATTACCTAAGTCACGTTCGTAATACTCCGTCTCCGTTTCGTATTCTGTGTGATGATCTAACTGCTCTTGGCTAGCACAACTCATATGCTTATACTGGTAGTTAAACAACACTTTATTTTCCTCCTGGTTTTCCTTATCATTACTTGTTACTGATAGATTATTTTCGCAAGCCTCGGTGTTATGCTCGCTATTATACCCTACACCTGTCTGCTCTATGTTCCGACCGTTTTTCCCTATATTTCCCAGGGACGTCTCCCTTGTAGCAGCCCTAGCTTTCCTTATTTGTTCCGATTTTATAGGATAAATATCCCTGTATCTCCTCTTTTTGCTTATGCGAACTCTCTTTCTACTCGTGGCGTTTTTCCTGGCATCTTCTCCTGCGGGGGAGGCCCTGGGCATCTCTTCGAGCGGCGGCCTCGAGGACAGAGACAGGTCGTTCCCATCAGAGTCGTCGGTGGCCCGATTTATGCCCGCCTCATCGTATATACTTCCCATAGCCTTAGCTATACCGAGCGAGCCAGCGAAGTTTTCGCACTTCGACCTTGTAGTCGAGGAATGGCGCTCTCACTTTTAGTCTTGGTGACCCGGATCTCTCCAAGCTGCGACCTCAAGAGGTAGGGCGAGTTGGTTCCATTTCCTGCCACAGTGGCACGAATCCTTCCTAACTCGCTCCCTGAATCTGTTGTCTCATAAATTCCCTTAGGTAAGCTAGTGACCTCACCGAACAACTGCTGCGTCAATAGGGGCGGATTTGATCCTATTTCCCTTGACGGGGTTCGTTTCTTGCCCACTTCACTTCCTAACACCCGGGTGCCGTTATTTGCTATCGATTCTATATCCTTGTTTGCTTCTAAGTTTCCATTAGATTCTTTGTTTTCCTTCGTTTCTAAGTGGTCTTTTGCCACTATTTCTCCGATGCCTATTTTCCGCCCGGCTCTTATCGTCCTGTATTCATCACTAGTGTTAGCTACCTCCATTAATACATAACGGTGCGGTTCCTTCGGTTTAGATCTGGGCCCTAATTTCACACAACGTTTGTTGTGTTGGTAGAAGACAGGTGAAAAGGTTCTGCCAATATATAGTTTATCCTTGTCTAAACCCATGTCCATTCTTGGTTCTATCAGTAGCTCTAGAGGAAGGCTTCCTGACTGGGGATTCTTTATGCGACCTAATATGCACCGTGTTGTCTTAGGGGCGATGGCAACCTTCCCTTGTGTCACTATTTCCCATCCATGGTCATTTTTCTCAGGGGTATGGTCTGAGGACTGGCTAGGCGAGATATCCAATTGACGGTGATCAGCCGTCCCCGAATCTCCCTGCCTCGCCTCGGCCGTGCAGTCCACCTGTTGGTCATGACCATCTAGGGGATAGATCTTGGACCCTAATTTTACATAGCCTTTTTCCATGTTAATGTCAGCTTTTAATTTAGTAAGTATATCTCGCCCAAATAATCCGTCAAATTCGTAGGATAAATGCGAGGTCACAAATTCCTCGGTGTAGCTGACATTATCTATCTCAAATGTTACCCTTTGGGAGCCCAATAATTCAATAGGGGTGCCCGATATACCATACAAGGTGGACACCGCCGGATAAATCTCGGAGTTGCTAATTCCAAGTTTTATAATAGAGACACATGCTCCAGAATCGATAAGAAAGGAACGATCCTTGTCTTCGATTCTGACGGTAACTAGCAACTCACGAGTGGTGTCATAAACCCTAAATACTGTTAATTTCTTGGGGGTGCTGGGTTCGACGATTGGGTCTGCGTCGTCGAACGTGCGGTGTTTGGGGCTTCCTGCCTCGGGCAGTCTCGAGCAAAATGTCCGTTTCGGTTTACATTTATAGCATTCCCTGTTATCCCGAACCGGTGGTGGATTCCTACGGTTAGTATTTCCACCTGAATTGGAGGTCCTAGGTGGGGCATGGTTTCTAAAGGGTGCCCTGTTGTATCGGATTGACCCGTTCTGAGCGAAGTCATCCATCTGAGGTCTATAAGTTCTACATTGAAATACGTTGTGCCCTATCCTGTGGTAATAATCACACGTGCTTCCTTTATTGGTGTTCCTATCTTGTGCCTCCCCTTCGGCGTCTTCCCAACGCGTTGCTATCTGCAGAGCCTCCTCTAGAGTAGTTGGGTTCATTACTTTTAGAAATTTACTTAGTTTTTCATTTACTCCCCGTACGAAGGCTAGTCGTGTCCTACGATTTGCCTCCTCCTTCATACATGCTTGCTCTATCGGATCTACCTTGACCCGTATCGATCGTATTCCCAGCTCTCGGCACCTATCCGCGAATCTCTGCACTGGTTCATTAGGCCCTTGCTTGGCCTCAGTTAATTTGCCTGCGTATAGCTCGGGGTTATATGTTGAAAATCGCTCTATGAGTCGTGTAGCCAAGGTCATATAGTCCGCGTCATTTAGACTCGGATCTCCTGCTAAAAATGTCGTAGCTGCTCTCGTTAATTTAGCTCTAACGATTACAGCTTTCTCAGTATCATCCCATTTACTGATTTTTGCCCACGTATTTACTGTGTCTAAAAACGCTTCTATCGTCATGCTCGGGTTCGTCCCGTCCCATAGGGGAATCTGGTCTACCATAAGCCTACCACCAGCCGCGCTCTCCCTCGCTGGAGGCGGTGGAGGCGGCGGTGCAGTTGGTGTAATTTTAGGGATGGAGGTGGCTACCGAAACTAATTGACCTTGAATCTGAGACTGAACAGTTTCATATGACATCAGTCTAGCTGTCAACTCCTTAATTGCCGCCTCCAACTCTTCCATGGATTGGGGATTTACCTTAGGTGGCATTGTTACGTTAAATCTACTACACAAGAGCTAAAGTACTTAGATAATATTGTCCTAACCGGCACAAATAATTACACACAACAGTCACTATAAATCAATAAATTTAAATATAGTTAGGCACACCACACACACACACATATATATATATATATATATATATATATATATATATATATAAATATTCCACAAAAGAAAAAAGGATCACACAAAATAAAACTTTCCTGTAAAAGACAGTTATTACAACCACTAAAATATCATAAAATACACACAACACAATATTTTCCCTGTATATGAGCTATATTCGATTGCTCGACAAAAATATTAATTAATATCTTACAGCTAATTACCTGACCTCTCTCGTCACAAAAAAAAATCTCCTATTTGCTAGAGAAAGGAAATTTATCAGACCCTTTGAGAGAAAGGAGTTGTGGAATTTTTAAATCTAACCAAATCTACATGATTAAAAATGTTATATCCCTTTTCTAAAATATAGTTTCAAAAATATTATATGGTACTTGATTTGAAATCCAAAAGAAATGGACTACATTATTAAGAAAAATGGTCAGTGACTTACCCTCCAGCAGTTTACACACACAGACAGACACGAGACCCTCACTTCTCAAGTGTTATATATTCAATTTTGACCTCGAATTACCTGTAACTGTACCACTAACATTCCGACTGAACTAAATGTAGGGATGTTTACAGTTAGCTTCAACAAGACTTTGAATGTCTAAAGTCCATCTCAAACGACAACAGACTTTGAATGTCTAAAGTCCATCTCAAACGACTTTGCTCGAATAATTAAAATAATCTATAAAACAATAAAAAATCTATATAAAGAACTATGTATTTATCACATTGATATATAAATATATTTGGGGGTGACCTTTTCTTGAAACTCAGTGAAATGTAGACTTTTTCAATGGTTTTACGTACAAATTCACCCATGCATTGCACAGGAAATATTTTACACCCATTCATTGAACAGGAAATACTTTATTTCACAAAAGTCCAAAAAGTTATAACCCTAGATGATTACCTTTTTGGACTTTTGTGAATTATAAAATATTTCCTGTGCAGTGAATGGGTGAACTTTTACTTAAAACCATTGAAAAAGGCCTTCATTTCACAGAGCTTCAAGAAAAAAGATCACCCCCAATTCAATATTAAATATTGATATATAAATATATTTGGAGGTGACCTTTCCTTGAAGCTCAGTGAAATGAAGGCCTTTTTCAATGGTTTTATTTCACAAAAGTCAAAAAAGTTATAACCCTAGTGGCCATACACTTAGTTTTATTTGTTTACTTCCAGCTCAATTTCTTAGTGTTATTGAATACATATTTCGATGTTAGAATTCAATTTTGACATTAACCAATGAAAGCCAAATATTTTATGAAAATAAAAAATTAATTCCTAAACCGGATTTGAACCCGGGAGCTCTAACTCTATACATTGTGCGTTACCGAGAACGCTGTCCAGGCATCCCAGTAACTTTTTTTTTTGTATATACGCACTAACATATAGAGTTAAAGGTGTCGGGCTCAAATCCCGGTACAGTCAATAATGTTTTTTTTTTCTATTTATGATATACTGAGTGCGCCATAAGTCAGTTAACCACTGCACATGGTTGCGGCATGGTCAGAAATTCGATATAATGGTGTCATTTTAAGGAACAAGGTATCTTCCATAATCGACTGAAATTAAACAAAAAGGACAAATATAAGGTTAGAATGGGTCAGTTTTGTTAGCATTTTCGGCTAACTGACTTATGCTGCTCTTGAATATATAACCCATATATATATATATATATATATATATATATATATATATATATATATTCCACCGCTGTGGTCTCGAGGTAGCATGCTGCCTTGTCACGCAGCGGGCCCGGGTTCGAACCCGGTCGGGGCAGTTTTCCTGGGTGAGGATTTTATGGGGATTTTCCGCACCTGTAAGACAAATGTAAGGAAAACTTTAAGGCCCAAACGGTCCCCGAAATCATATGGCCATCATCATCATCCTCATCATTATCATCCTTCACCGGTGTGGAAAGCAACGGGAAGCTACCACACCTACAATTCCCTAGTATCGTTACAAAGCATAGCATGAAAATGGCATGATTGCAGTGAAAGACGTGCCCTCAGGCAGAATTACTATGGATGGACATGTGTGTATATATATATATATATATATGAAATTGGTGATAATCAAAAGAGAAACTCAAAAAGTTGTTGCCATACCTCATAGATATTGAATATCGCCCCCCGGAGTGACGCTGCAGATATCGAGTCTGCTAAATATCCAACAATGAACCCATATCGACCACAAAAAAACATGATTAAATTTAGTTAAGTTTCTGTATTGTTGTCCATTATTCTCCATTGTTGACATTGTTAACATGCACAAAACTTTTTGAGTTTCTCTTTTGATTGTCACCAATTTCTTTTAGATACGATTATCCAAAGCGACGTAGTAGTAGTTTAAAGTATGATACTATATTTGTGGACGCGGTGTATATAATTCAGGTTGTTATTCACATACTGCTATAATAATTAGTGCGTTTTTATAAACATGCCCACCTACTTTAAATTACTATACACTGTTATTTGAACAAGAACAGGTCAAACAAAATATTTTGTTTTTGCTTTGCAGAAACTTTTCAACAATGAACAGGATTTTCAAGCCGATGTTAACCTTTGATATTTTCTTAGCATCTGCTTCTTTTGGGATGATGGGGTTTACTTTATTGGTAAGTTAGTTCACAGTTTTCAAGTCGATATCAATTTTGTTGATACAGTTTTTAAGTCGATATTAATTTTGTTGATACAGTTTTTAAGTCGATATCAATTTTGTTGATACAGTTTTTAAGTCGATATTAATTTTGTTGATACAGTTTTTAAGTCGATATCAATTTTGTTGATACAGTTTTTAAGTCGATATTAATTTTGTTGATACAGTTTTTAAGTCGATATCAATTTTGTTGATACAGTTTTTAAGTCGATATCAATTTTGTTGATACAGTTTTTAAGTCGATATCAATTTTGTTGATACAGTTTTTAAGTCGATATTAATTTTGTTGATACAGTTTTTAAGTCGATATCAATTTTGTTGATACAGTTTTTAAGTCGATATTAATTTTGTTGATACAGTTTTTAAGTCGATATCAATTTTGTTGATACAGTTTTTAAGTCGATATCAATTTTGTTGATACAGTTTTTAAGTCGATATCAATTTTGTTGATACAGTTTTTAAGTCGATATTAATTTTGTTGATACAGTTTTTAAGTCGATATCAATTTTGTTGATACAGTTTTTAAGTCGATATTAATTTTGTTGATACAGTTTTTAAGTCGATATCAATTTTGTTGATACAGTTTTTAAGTCGATATTATTTTGTTGATACAGTTTTTAAGTCGATATCAATTTTGTTGATACAGTTTTTAAGTCGATATTAATTTTGTTGATACAGTTTTTAAGTCGATATCAATTTTGTTGATACAGTTTTTAAGTCGATATCAATTTTGTTGATACAGTTTTTAAGTCGATATCAATTTTGTTGATACAGTTTTTAAGTCGATATCAATTTTGTTGATACAGTTTTTAAGTCGATATTAATTTTGTTGATACAGTTTTTAAGTCGATATCAATTTTGTTGATACAGTTTTTAAGTCGATATTAATTTTGTTGATACAGTTTTTAAGTCGATATCAATTTTGTTGATACAGTTTTTAAGTCGATATCAATTTTGTTGATACAGTTTTTAAGTCGATATTAATTTTGTTGATACAGTTTTTAAGTCGATATCAATTTTGTTGATACAGTTTTTAAGTCGATATTAATTTTGTTGATACAGTTTTTAAGTCGATATCAATTTTGTTGATACAGTTTTTAAGTCGATATCAATTTTGTTGATACAGTTTTTAAGTCGATATCAATTTTGTTGATACAGTTTTTAAGTCGATATCAATTTTGTTGATACAGTTTTTAAGTCGATATCAATTTTGTTGATACAGTTTTTAAGTCGATATTAATTTTGTTAATACAATTTTTAAGTCGATATCAATTTTGTTGATACAGTTTTTAAGTCGATATTAATTTTGTTGATACAGTTTTTAAGTCGATATCAATTTTGTTGATACAGTTTTAAGTCGATATTAATTTTGTTGATACAGTTTTTAAGTCGATATCAATTTTGTTGATACAGTTTTTAAGTCGATATTAATTTTGTTGATACAGTTTTTAAGTCGATATCAATTTTGTTGATACAGTTTTTAAGTCGATATTAATTTTGTTGATACAGTTTTTAAGTCGATATCAATTTGTTGATACAGTTTTTAAGTCGATATCAATTTTGTTGATACAGTTTTTAAGTCGATATTAATTTTGTTGATACAATTTTTAAAGTCGATATCAATTTTGTTGATACAATTTTTTAAGTCGATATTAATTTTGTTGATACAGTTTTTTAAGTCGAATATCAATTTTGTTGATACAGTTTTTTTAAGTCGATATTAATTTTGTTGATACAGTTTTTTAAGTCGATATCAATTTTGTTGATACAGTTTTTAAGTCGATATCAATTTTGTTGTGATACAGTTTTTAAGTCGATATTAATTTTGTTGATACAGTTTTTAAGTCGATATCAATTTTGTTGATACAGTTTTTAAGTCGATATCAATTTTGTTGATACAGTTTTTAAGTCGATATTAATTTTGTTGATACAGTTTTTAAGTCGATATCAATTTTGTTGATACAGTTTTTAAGTCGATATTAATTTTGTTGATACAGTTTTTAAGTCGATATCAATTTTGTTGATACAGTTTTTAAGTCGATATCAATTTTGTTGATACAGTTTTTAAGTCGATATCAATTTTGTTGATACAGTTTTTAAGTCGATATCAATTTTGTTGATACAGTTTTTAAGTAGTCGATATCAATTTTGTTGATACAGTTTTTAAGTCGATATTAATTTTGTTGATACAGTTTTTAAGTCGATATTAATTTTGTTGATACAGTTTTTAAGTCGATATCAATTTTGTTGATACAGTTTTTAAGTCGATATCAATTTTGTTGATACAGTTTTTAAGTCGATATTAATTTTGTTGATACAGTTTTTAAGTCGATATCAATTTTGTTGATACAGTTTTTAAGTCGATATTAATTTTGTTGATACAGTTTTTAAGTCGATATCAATTTTGTTGATACAGTTTTTAAGTCGATATCAATTTTGTTGATACAGTTTTTAAGTCGATATCAATTTTGTTGATACAGTTTTTAAGTCGATATCAATTTTGTTGATACAATTTTTAAGTCGATATCAATTTTGTTGATACAATTTTGTCATTTTAACTTTTTAAAATTATATTTCAATTTAGAATGGAAATATGTTCATAAAAGTAGAATATTGTATTTAAAAATGTGCAAATAAATCTCCAGGTAATCCATTTAATAAATAATTTGGCGTTACTGACCAAGTACCATTTTCGGTTGTCTAGGAGTTAAATTGCTTGCTTCTAGTCTCGAAGGTGTTTCATTTGTTCATCAATGCAACCAGATCATATTATTTATTGCCAAAGGATCACAATATTGTAAGAATGCACCGTAGTGGAGAAACAATGTAACACATCAAACTGTTTCATCATCATCATCCGGTATCATGGCAGCTGCCGCCGTCTTCCGGAAACCAAACGCCATTCCTCTCTGTCCATCCATTGATCTTCTTCCATTCATCTGATATTCATACCTGCTTGTACCCCTTCTATCCTAGCTTTCTTCGGTCTTCCTCTCTTCCTCCTTTCCATTGGGATCCATTCCATAACAATTTTTGGAAATCTTTGCTCCGAGGCATGATGTTTGGTTTTTTAGCATTTTTTCTTTTTATGATGAACGAGGACCTGGCCCGATGCATCAGCCCCCAACCTGGGGGACGGGTAATTATTGTTCAAGGTTTTCTTCCTCTAGCCTTTGATAGTCCAGTATCTTACTGCAAGGCAGCAGTGCTAGTTTTGGTCCGCCCTGGGTATTTTATTTCCCCAGTACCCGCCATATCTGGTGAACATTCCCCTATCCGCCATCTGGCGAGGCGTCCGATGGGAGACTGGCAACTCCACACGGATCAAACTGTTTATAACCAATAGTATAGGTTATTAATTAATTTGTGATGCCCTATGATGTAAATATGTCAATTATATTTTTATTGGACGTAACTACCTGGAAAATAATACGTTTAAGAAAGTGCAAAGAGTTGTTTCTTTTTATTGTGGTATAATCAATTGCTACAATTGTTTTTCTGTTATATCCCGCAAGCAGAATGTGGATACATTCGTGCACTATATATACAATCTGGGAGCCACTTGCATTCTATGATTACTACATCTTAATATAAATATCATCATCATCATCATAGTACATTCACGAATTTAGGCCATTTGTTGACCTGTTTCGGCCTCAAGAAAAACACCATCCAGAAGTCTTTTGAGTGGACGTCCTCGTCTTCTTCTTCCTGCAGGTTGATATCTTAACATTTGTTTGGGTATTCTGTGCTCTTCCATTCGATGAACATGTTGCATCCATCATATAAATTGTTATATTCAACTTATTTCTTAGAGAGTCAGTCACTGCAAAATAATACTTTGACCTATTCAGAATGTTAAAAAGGAGGAGCTTTTTTATTCTGATAAATAGAATCGAGGTGAAACACAACTGTGATTGGTTGTAAATAAAAAATCATTGAAATGCGATTGGTCATTTGTTAAAAGTGGTTATTGTAATTAAAGTGATTCTTGTTTACAGCAAAATAGCGACCTTACGTTATGCATACTTCCCATTAATTTATGAAAATGAAAATAAGCGATGTTGAGAACATATTTTGCTTATTACAGATTATAGATGACATGTCATACGCAATGCAGTGGATTATAGTACTGGTCTTCACGTTGCTGGAAGTGGGAGTGTTGTGTTACTTGGGAGATGACATTTCTGCGGAGGTGAGATTACACTTCTCTCAAATAATGTTAAACTAAAAATGATAAAAACTATTATTAGTTATGTTGAATGATTGTGATACGTGGTCTCTTACTTTAAGGGAGAAAAAAAATTGAGTAGTGCCAGTGGGTGACAATGGCTGTTCTCTGTAGTACATCTTAGCAGCAACTACCTCTGTGCTTATAGACACGAGGTTTTGACACTTACCCTAAATTATTTTTGGGTATGTCGCAAAAAGTGGACATCCGATTTTCAAGATAATTTTGGTTTCAAAATTAAGCTTAGGAACGTCGAAAATGAAAACATGAAAAAAAATTGCGGATCCTCCGGAAACAAAGCTGTAAAATAATTTATAAAGCACTATTCCCTATATTACCTGGAGGAAGTGGCTGCCATTGTGGTCGTGACGTTAGATTCGATATTCAGACATAGTCCAGGGTAAAAACATGTTTTCTTCAATAGAGATACGAAAATAGAATAAATATTTTATTGTTATAAAAGTGCACAGCTGTATTTCCAAATGCTATATTTCCAAAATTACATAGCAAAGAGTTTGAAATTTAATAAAAATCACATCCTCACACAGAGTGTCTTAAGAAAAAATGGTTCAACTGAATCGATTGTTGATAATAAACGATATGTCATCGTACGTATTTCTCGAAAATAAACAACAGCAAATTAGCCATACAAAATATTCAATAAAATAGGTGCCACTTATTTATAACATAATCTTCGAAATTTGTAATATAATTTATTAGAATGCATGTACCCATCCATAGTAATTCTGCCCGAAGGCAGGTCCTTCACTGCAATCGTAGCATTTTCATGCTATGCTTACAGCTATACTAGGGAATTGTGGGTGTGGTAGCTTCCCGTTGCTTTCCACACTGGGAAGGATGATGATGATGATGATGATGATAATGATAAGGATGATGATGATGGCCGTATGATTTCGGGGACCGTTTGGGCCTTAAAGGTTTCCTGACATTTGTCTTACAGGTGAGGAAAAACCCCGATAAAAACCTCACCCAGAAAAACTGCCCCGACCGGGGATCGAACCCGGGCCCGCTGCGTGACAAGGCAGCACGCTACCTCGAGACTACAGCGGTGGACATGTTACGTGTATAATAACCTAAAAGCTAACCTAAGTTATTTAAGCTACTCTAACCTATGAAAGTAATAAATAGAATGACATTTAGACAATATTAAATTATAGGTATGTAAATAAATTATACTATATGTGCAAGAAACTAAAAGCTAACCTTCTTCTTCTTCTTTCTTCTTCTTCTTTCCAAGTATTAGGCCAAGGCCTGTTACGATCCTATAGAAAATTTTCCCTCCAGCGTTTTGATCCTTCCGGGAAATTCTCGTATAAGACTTGAAAGCATAATAATAGTCCCTTCGATTGGTTGCTGGCCAAAGGAAGGCAAGACCAGTGATGGGGCTGCCATCTTATAGCCTCTGGTCAGGCTTTTCTGGAGAAGAAAAGAAAATAAAGGAAAGAAGAAATGGAAGAAAGGAAAGACTCCCTAGCCCTCGGATGCCCTAATAGCGTCGGAGTCGAAAAAAACAAGACTTAACCAAGAGAGGTTAGATAGTAAAGTTAAAAGAGTGCAAAACACAAGTGGAAGAAATGTTTTGCTCAGCTTGGGCACCTTGTGATCGCCATCCACATATCCCCTAGATGAGGACCCCTGAGGGAACTACAACTTCTAGTAAGGTTACTATAGATAATACCAGAAAAGAGGGAAATATACTGATAAATGTTATTAAAAAACTAACCTAAATTAATAATTGCATGTCTATATAGAGAACATAAAAATAAAAGCTGAAACATTAGTAGTAAAATCCATCAAATTAAAAACCTAATTATGTATAAGAAACTATTACTCTAACCTAGCTTCTTTAGTGATGGTCCGCACATTTTTTTGTGTTTTCATCTTTGGTGATCCTAAGCTTCATTTTAATGTCAAATTTATATCGAAAAGGGGACGTCTCGTACAGTAAATGTGTATTTTGTAGTGCTTATAAGATGTTATTTTACTGCTTTGTTTCTGGATGGTCTGCATTTTTTTTATGTTTTCATGTTTAGTGGTCCTAAGCTTCATTTTAAAACCAAAATTATCCCGAAATTCGGGTGGCAATTTTTTTCGCCGTAACCGTATATTGGATTAGATTTGTAGAAATGAGTTCGGGTTTTAAGGCCCTAACACGGTAACCTTATTTTAGGTTCACTGTATTACTCATCTATTCTACAGTGATATATAGTCTGTTAAGGTGTTCCTTGTCCCACAAACATCAAGCATTCACACATATGTCTCATGCCGCCATTTATTTTGGCTGGGTCTAAGGCCTCCAGCAGGGGCTACAACCCTCCCTTTGACTCTATTCTGTCCTAACTAGACACAGGCTAGTAGTCTTGAGGAAGTACAGAGTTACCCCATTACATCAACACAAATACACATTATAAACACGTGTGGTTTACTAAACCGGACATTTTTTTACCTAACGTGAGACGGTGTCAAAAGTGATATGAAATGAATGAATGGATATGAAATGAGATGATGAATGACAGAAGAGGAGTGGAGAGTATTGGTGAGATTAAATTCGGAAAACGTGAGAATCCCGAGAAAAAAATTGAAAATTCCGTCAATTCCTCTTCAGAATTGCCAGGATTCGAAGCTGAGATCCAAGTCTGAGCAACGACGTGTCCATCGAGAAGGGACATTTTGTATTCTATTCTATAGTGTTCTGACCTAAGGCAGGTCCTTCACTGCAATCATAACATTTTCATGCTATACTTGCAGTTTTACAGGGAATTATAGGCGTGGTAGCTTCCCGTTGCTTTCCACACCGGTGAAGGATGATGATGATGATGATGATAAGGATGATGATAGCCTGATGATGTCCAGGGACCTTTTAGGCCTCAATACCTGACAGTTATCTTAAAGGTGAGGAAAACCCCCGGAAAAAAACTCACTCAGGTACCTTGTCCCGACCGGGAATCGAACCCGAGCCCGCTACGTGACACGACAGCGCGCTACCTCGAGACCACAGAGTTAGACAAGGGACACTTAGCCCTGTCTATTTAGCGGAAATTGTAGTCTGCCTGATGAGACGTAGATGTAGATAATATACAGTGTCCCAATAAGAACGCCGGATTTGAATTGGCAGCCATTTTTTTACTACAAGGTTGGCAGCACTCTACCTACACTTTTTGTTTTCTATATTTGTTGCAATTACTGGATATGGAGTGTTATACTGCTGAACAATGAGTTTTAATTGTGAAAACTCATTACCAGAATGGTGTGTGTTATGCTCAAACTGTTCCAAGGTTTCGTGCTCTTAGGCCGGAATCGCGCAGAGGTGACCAAAACTGGCCACCAAGATCATGTGACTTCTTTCTCTGGGGGTTTATCATATCACAGGTTTATGAACACAATCCTCGAACCATACAAGACCTAAAGCAGGAAATTTGACGTGTCAGCGCAAGACTGTGCAAGTAATCACAAATTTCATAGACAGAGTCACTAGCTGTAGAGCGTCTCGTGATGGACATATGTCAGATGTCATTTTCCATACTTAAATCGGAACGTATACCCTTTGTGCTCATGTATAAATATATGTCATCTCTTTCAAATATAGTTTATTTTGTGCATTATTAAATCCGGCGTTCTTTTTGGGACACCCATTAAATGTGGACTCGTCACCTCGGTAACTGCACAAAACAGTAACTAGGGTTACATACGACATAACTCTGCAAGGCCATATTACGCGCAAAACTCACAATTCCGAGCAACATGAGGCAACACATCAAATTGAATAATAAAAAACAAATGAATAATAAACAGTTAATCGTGTTCAAAAATAAAATAACCAAGGATATTTAAATATCTTATTGAACGGAAATATTGTTGCAGAAAATCTTACAAAACTCCATGAGAAGTACGTCCTTCATCCTCCTTAAAGTCCGGATTTAGCCCCGGACTAATACCAAACCCGAAGAATCTCCTTCGCGGAAGGGGTTTTCCATCTTCAGAGGCGGTAGTGAAGGATAAGAAAGTAGTTTTGAAAGACCTGTCAAATAATGGGTTCCAGCAAGTCTTTGCACACTGACTGAAATGTTCTTACAAGCGCATTGCATCCAAAGAAGAATACTTTGAAAAGAACTATAAACATTCTGAGGACAAATAAAGATATATTGTAAACAAAAATTACTATCTATTGAACACTCCTCGTATTTTTCTGACCACACAAGAACATGGAGTGTCTCCTCGAATGAGTGATCAACTTATAGTCGGGGATATTCTCCGAGACAACACAAAACCACTAATTCATACATCATCATCATCATCACTCCAGGGATTAGGCAATTGCTCCTTCCGACTTCATAATGCATCAGCCCAACGTCTTCTAGGTCTTCCAACATCACGTCTTCCTCTTGCTTGATAATTTCTTGCTAACAATGGATATCTCTCCTTACTCATTCCATCCATATGATAAATCCATTTCTGTCTATAATTCGTGACCTTATCCAATAAAGGCTGTACTTTCAGTTCTTCTCTTATATCCTCATTTCTTATTCTATCAAGTCTTGTACATCCTTTTACTTGTCTTAGGAACCTCATCTCCGCCGTCTGTATTCTATCCTTCTGTTTTTCACTGTTGCCCAAATTTCACATCCATACAATACTGTGGGAACCGCCATAACATTATGCATTTTTATCTTCGTTTCTTTTCTCATTTTATTTTTGAATGTTCTCTGTATTGTTCCACACACCGTCTGAAATTTATTTATTGTGGAGTCAATATCTCTTTCCACATTGTATCCAGCACCACAACCCAAATATTTTAAACTAGACACCTGTTCTATACTTTGATTTTCTAAAATAATTTTGGCTCACTGGATCTCTTCCTCTAAAAGCACACTAAAAAAAAGGCAATTGTGATGGTCTTCGGGAAATATATTTGAGCTTCAAATCTGCTGACATTTGCCTTGCAGATAAACCCGAAACAACACACCAAGAATTTATCACGACCGGAGATCGTACCCGGTCCCGTTGCGTCCGAGGCAATGACGGTGGATGTTAAAGAACATATTTAATACAAAATATAATTGCCTACATTAATCGAAAGTTTTAAATAACGGGGAATCCCATTTAGATTTTTATCGTGTTAAAAATGATGTAAACTTGCATCAAAATGGAAGTTTTACATCATTAGGAGTAGTGTTTCCTAGCATTTTTATATCAGGAATCTAGCGTTTTGATTTGTACATTTAGCATTTTAGAGCAGAATCTGAAAATGAGCTCCAAATGTTAGCATATAAATTTAAATTAATAGCCAATAGATATAATTGTAAAATATCAATAAATAAGTCAAAAGTAATGCCATTTATTGGTAAATATGGAATTAGATAAAAAATTGTACTGGATAACAAAATAATAGAACAAGTATCACATTTCCAATATTTAGGATGTGATATAACTTATAGAGAAAATAAAGATGTAGAAAATAAAGTAAATAAATTTCAGGCTATTTGTGGAACCTTAAAAAGAACCTTAGGTCGGAAAACAAGGAAAGATACGAAACTTAAATTATGTAAAACAATGGCTGTTCCTTTGTTGTTGTATGGAAGTGAAGATTGGATAATGAAATCAAGGGATAAAAGCAGGATACAGACTGCAGAAATGCTGTTTTTACGTAATTTGAAAGGATGCACAAGAGCAGATAGAATAAGGAATGAAACTATACCAGAAGAATTAAATATATATAAAATTGAAGATAAAATCAGCGAAAATAATAAGAAATGGACAGAACACTTAATGAGAATGAACAACGAAAGAATACCAAAAAGCAGCGATATATACTCTGATCACTATCTCGTGATAAGCAAAATAAACATAATAGCTAAATGGCGGAAAAATAACATAAAGAACAAAAGAAACCAAGAAGAAGTATATAAAATATATTTATTACAAGATCAAAGTATTAGACAACATTATGAAAGCAGAATGAATAAATATATATCAGAGATAGCGACGTCAGAAGATATAAATATTGAATGGGAAAATATATCAAATGTAATACATAAAACAGCAAATGAGATATTAGGAAAGAAAAATAGAATAAGGAATAGGAAGGGCTTGAGAACTTGGAATGCGAATATACAAAATGCAGTGAATGAAAAACAAAAAGCATATCATACATACTTACGACTGAAAACAGAAGAATCTTATGAAGAATATAAAATCAAAAGGAGAATTGCTAAAAGCATTATAAGAAAAGCCCATCAGGAGTCATGGGATAAAATTTATAAGCTCAGTAGAACATGATATGTATGGAAGACAAGAAATAGGTTATAAATTAGTGAAACATCTAAATCAGACTGAGAAAGATTCTGCCAGATTGAATATAATCCCAGAACAAGAATGGATCCAACATTATGAAAAACTTTGGAAAAAGGAGGAAATTGAAGGAAAAGAGAACAATGAGGAAGAAATAAAAGTGGAAAATATTGATGTAATAGACATAAATGAATTAGAAATGGCTTTGAAAACCACTAAGAATAGGAAAGCAACAGGATTAGATAATATAAATATGGAATTAATCAAATATAGTGGAATATTGTGTAAACTACGAATACTTCATCTAATTAATATATGTTGGCAGACCTATGGGATTCCAACCACTTGGAAAACAGCAATTGTCAAGAATATATTCAAAAGAGGAGACCGGAGAAATTGCGAGAATTACAGAGGGATTAGCTTAATGAATACTGGCTACAAAATATATACGAAAATAATAAATAATAGATTGAGAAACATAACAGAAGTAATAATAAGTGAAAATCAAAGTGGATTCAGAAAGGGAAGGTCATGTATAGACAATGTCTTTACACTGAAACAACTCATAGAAAAGAGAAGAGAACATAAATTAGAAACTCACATAGGATTTATAGATTTGGATAAGGCCTTCGATCGAGTAAACAGACAAAAATTATGGGAAATATTACGAATGAAAGGATACCCGCTGTGCCTTGTTGAAACAATAAAGACATTATATGAAGACACAAATATAATTATAGATACCGGATTCAAAAGAACAGATGCAATCAAAACAAATACTGGATTACGACAAGGATGTAGTTTATCACCCACTTTGTTTATGATATATATAGACGATATTTTTAATAAATGGAAAGTTTTAGTAAATCCAGGAATAAGAATGGATAATAAAATGTGCATAAATAATCTTTTATTTGCTGACGATGTAATCATAATACAGAAAAATGAAGACGACTTACAGAAATCAATGCATGCATTAAATGAAATATGTAAATTATACGATCTAAAAATTTCTGTAAGGAAAACGAAGACCATGGCTTTTAGAGGAAGAGATCCAGTGAGAACCAAAATTATTTTAGAAAATCAAAGTATAGAACAGGTGTCTAGTTTCAAATATTTGGGCTGTGATGTTGGCTACAATGTGGAAAGAGATATTGACTCCAAAATAAATAAATTTCAGACGGTGTGTGGAACAATACAGAGAACATTCAAAAATAAAATTAGAAAAGAAACCAAGATAAAAATGTATAATGTTATGGCGGTTCCCACAATATTGTATGGATGTGAAACTTGGGCTCCAGTGAAAAGACAGAAGGATAGAATACAGACGGCAGAGATGCGGTTCCTAAGACAAGTAAAAGGATGTACAAGACTTGATAGAATAAAAATGAGGATATAAGAGAAGAATTGAAAGTACAGCCTTTATTGGATAAAGTCACGAATTACAGACAGAAATGGATTGATCACATGGATGGAATGAGCAAGGAGAGATATCCATTGTTAGCCAGAAATTATCAAGCAAGAGGAAGACGTGATGTTGGAAGACCTAGAAGACGTTGGGCTGATGCAATATGAAGTCGGAACGGGCAATTGCCTAATCCCTGGAGTGATGATGATGATGATGACCTTCCTGTATTATCCCAGAGGAACAAGAGATGTTGGCCGACCACGTAGAAGATGGACTCCACTTTTAACTTCGCCGTAACAGGCTGCATAGCCTAAACCTTGTAGCAGAAGAAGAAGAAGAAGGAGCATTTTAGAGCGTTTATACGTTTAGAATTTATAATATTTTGTAGAAAAACAAATATTTTGTTCTCACATTCTTGTCTCTAATATTATTTCTATAGCAGTGTTGCTTAGGAAAACTCAGGGCATTTGAACTTAACAGCTAACAGCATTTTTTGTTGTATCCGTCTGTATTTTTATTGAAGATTCCAGAAGAAAATTGAAAACATTTAAGAACCTTGATTTCACATTTATATCGCATTTTATTACAAGTTTTGTATTTTGGAACAATTCCCCATTTTGTCATACTTCATCATTATGAACATTTGATGGATTAAGATTCGTTCCGGTTTCACAGATTTCAATTGATAAGCGCTTCGCCCTACCGATATTTCCTCTATTTCTCTCCTATAATCTAATATAATTAAGACATTTATACAAAGAGCACTGTCAAACTGGAGCAAAAATACGTTGAAGAATGGGAGTACCAATTGAAGATGGATCAACATATACAGTACAATGTATTCACTGTTATTTGCGGATGACCAGATAATAATTACACAAGAATATGAAAATCTGGAAAATTATTGGACGAATACGATAATTGGGGTTTGAAAATATATTTAAAAAAACAACATTGTATATGGGATGTGGAGCAGAAACCGAAGATTTAATATTAGAAGGTCAGACGGGGATATACCCTTAGAGGATGCGAGGAATTTAAGTATGTGAAGGTAAAAGTATTAAAGAGGTTAGACTAGAAAGTAACATAACATTCGGTCTGCTTCCATTCCTTGAACATTCCCTCTCCATTGTTCCTAAAAGCCTGCAACTGGCTACATTTCTTTAAAAAACTCATTTCTGCTGTTTCCATGGTTCTCTCTTCTCTTTGGTTGAAATCCAAAACTCACAACCATACACTAATATATGGACAACCATTACCTTGTAGAACTATGATTCAAAATATCTTCTAGTGTATTTCAATTGTGTCACGTATAAAGTAAATTTCTCAAGTTTATTAAAAAAAAGGCCTTCTTTCTTAAAATCACAACATAGAGAGTTAAAACTATTTATTTGTACAAAAGGTTTTACATCCAAAATAATTTTGGGCCCTAAAGTGATAATTCATTTTTGAAAGCTAGAAATTTATTTTTATTTATTGGTACGCATATTGAGATTATATACATTTTTTTAATCACTTAATTGAAATGTGGGCTTCTCTAAATTGTCTTCTGAGCTGCATGTAGGAACTTGGTCATCTGCAAAAAGTACTTTCATAACATATTAAAAAGTAGTTCACAGGTAGTAGGAAATGAAAAAAATATATATATATATGGAATGATAAGAAAAATAAATGCCTGGACGGGATTCGAACCCGGATCTCTGAGTCTGTACCTCAGCGTGATATCGATTACACTACCAGCCGAATCCAATTCAAACACTTATTTTTCTTATATATGTATTATACTCTCCATTATTACTAGATGTCGCGAGAACTCAGTCTTCACCGCCATCTAGTAGCTGACTATAACAAGTAAGCAAATTAAAGATAATATTTTTACCTTATAGCAGTGACGCATTATAGATGTTATAATTAAATGTTTAACATTGAGCAATGCAAGCTTTAATATGGAATGATAAGAAAAATAAATGCCTGGACGGGATTCGAACCCGGATCTAGGGTTCGAATCCCGTCCAGGCATTTATTTTTCTTATCATTCCATATTAAGCTTGCATTGCTCAATGTTAAACATTTAATTATAAAAAATATATATATAAAGAGTATAAGTCTAGTGTATATCGTATTTTTTGAAAAATCATCACCCCTATTTATAATGTAATTCCAGTTTTCTTTTTTTTTATTATTTCAGAGTGAAATGGTTGGTATGGCTGCATACAAATGTAAATGGTTCTCGCAAACAACCAGATTTCAGCGAGATCTGATTCTTGTAATTATGCGATCACAGCGACCTCTCAAACTTGCTGTTCGTCCATTTGGCAATCTCTCCATGGAACTCTTCAGCAAGGTGAATCGTTCTTACATGTTGCTCTATTTAATAAATCCCTATGACCATGAAACATTTATATTTTTTTACAAATTTTCATCGATTCTACTTACTAGACACTGAAAATCACTGTGATAAAATTTTTAGGTCTATAGAGACCTAAACAATCACCATCAAAGGTGACTATACAGCCCATTTTGAGTCCTGGCTGCTGACAAAATATCTCTCCGTTCATCTCTGTCCAACGCCTTTGTTCTCCATCATTTTACACCAAATATCTTCAGATTTTCTTCTATTCCATCTAACCATTTCAACTTAGGTCTGCCTATTCTTCTACTTTCTTCAGGTGTCAGCAGTGTGGGTTTTTAAATAGGAATGTCCTCTCTCATCTTGATAGCATGCCTAAGCCAACGTGATTTGACTATTTTTATAAACTTAATAATGTCAGGGTCTGTGAATAAAGAATATAATGCATGGCTCTATCTTTATCGCCGCCTTCCACTGGTCCAAATATTCTCCTGAGGACTTTCCTCTCAAAAACCCTGAATTGTTCTACATTACTTTTTGAGAGTGCCCAACACTCATTGCCATATATAAGGACAGACCATTAACAGAGATTTATGCAAGGTCAATTTAGTGTTTTAATTCACCAAATGAGATTTTAATGTGTTTTGAGAGGATAATAACAAATTTTTGCCAAGTAAATTTTATTTTTATTTATGTTTCTATATTATTATCGGTGGAGTGGTGGAGTGGCTTGCGTGCTTAAATGATCCTGAGAGCTATGCCGGCGGTAGCATTGCTGCCGATAGGGTTACCCATGCCGGACTGGTCGAAGGTGATAAGCCAGACGAAAAAAGTACCTTGGGCGAAAGAGTGACGATCTTTCACCGTAAAAATACAACCGTCAAGAAATGCGGACATGGGTTCATCTGGGTCTCGTAGACTGCGATGGGCAGTATATGTTGCGCGTATGGGGAATGAAAGATGTGCATGGAAACTTCTTGTAGGAAAGCCAGAAAGAAAACGCCCAGTTGGTAGACCAAGAATGAGGTGGGAGAACAACATTAACTATGATTTGAGGGAAGTAGATTATACAGGGAATGATTGGAAAGCATTAGTTCAGGATAGGGATGTATGGAGAGCTTATGTCCGCGCGGCCACGAACCTACGGGTTCAATAGTGCCAGTGAGTAAGTAAGTAAGTAAGATATAATTGTACATAATTATTTTAATTCTTCTACAATTTCGAAATTGCAGTTTGCAACTTCTACCATTTGGCGTTTTCCATGAATCTTGTCTATCTTCATTGACTTCCAGACTTAATTTTCTATTGCTTGAGAGAGAGCACGAAATAGACTACACCGTTCAACCCACTATGTCAATGTCATCGGCTTAGTTTAAAAATCTGCACTCATTAGTTTCTTTAATATTGAGTTGGGCATTCCTTATTACTCGTACCTCCTGCAGGGCTGCATTGGATAGCAAACAAACTATCACTCTGCCTCAAATATCTATAGGTTTCAAAAATACTCTGATAAATAATTTTTAATTTCGACTTTGTTTTTAACTTCTTTTAGTTAGATCTAAAAATCCACATATAATTTTAAAGCCAAATATATCATTAATTAACATAAAAAATACAGTTATGTGAGGTAATTCAAATCAGACATATATTTTTTAATAAAACTATTTTTTTTATTTTTTACTTCCATTTTCAACAGTTTCCTTTAGATATGATAATTTTATCATTATCATCATGATGAACAGATTTACAATTCATTATATCTTATTCTTGTGACCAATGTTCTATACTACAGTAAAACCTGTCTATGAAGGAACATGACTGTTCCTTATATATATTTCCGTCTTGGCAGTTTTCCTTGTTATAAAGTGTTCCCAAATTACAAACTTGAATTTTCTCACGCAGTGTAAGTGTTAAACATGCACGCTTTTAGACATAACATATTGAACTGAAATACATACAAAATAGTGTATGTTACACAGCACAGTTTGCACGGCAATATAAAACAACTCTATTACACAAAAACGAGAAGGAACTCAACTACAGGGGGACTGAAGAATTTTCCAACTCCCTCACAGATTACGTAAGCAGGCAAGGAAAAACGAGGGATTCCCCGCTGTCACATATAAGCAAGGGTATCCGCGCAATACAATGGAAACACAAGAAGGTAAAACGATATAATGCAGAAAACGTAATATGCAGAATTTTCACGTGTGGTCATTAATGCTGTAATTAGAACGTGCTTAAGAATAATTTTCCGTCTTACTGAGGTAAAAATTAATTATTAGTACGTTAAAAACCATTCCGTTTCCGCGTTATGAAGGTTTCCGGCTTATACAAGCCGATTTCACATATAAAATTGTACCGTTCTGGAGATTTCTTTCAGTCTCTACAGGTTTCTTCTTATAAAGGTTCCGGCTAAGAAAGGTTTCACTATATTATCCTCTTACTACAAATCGCTTCATCTTTCTTGTCCCGCTCCTGCAATTGTAAGTATTAGAAACTTATGAAGAGAAGAAAAGGAATTGAAAGGATTCCTTATTTTTGGTTTACATTAATTGACAATAATGAAATAAAGATACATTTTCTTCCTATATTAATATTCTTGTATCCAATTGATGTTTTAAATTGATTATTATTGATTATGAGGTTAATCTGGTAATGATTGAAATTAAAGTATTTTGAATGAGAAGGATTATTCATATTGCCAATGGATGGTGTGCTTTTTTTTTTCTTTATGTCCTGCAGCCATGTATTTTTTGTTCTACTTCTACCTCTCTTTCCCAGTGGAATCCAATGTAAAGCGCTTCCCGGTAACCTTTCATCGTCTATTCGTGTTTAATTTGCCTATACCATTTCAATTGTCTGTTTTTATATTTTATAATTTTATAATTGTCCACCGCTGTGGTCTCGGGGTAGCGTCGCTATCTCGTACGAAGCGGGCTCGGGTTCGATCCCTGGTCAGAACAAGATTTCTGGGTGATGGCTTTTATTTCGGAGGTTTTCCTCGATAATTAGACAAATGTCAGGAAACGTTAAGGCCTAAACGGTCCCCGAAAATCACTGGGCCATCATAATCATATTCGTCATGTTTAGTATGAATGTGTGTGAATGGTGCGTTTCGTCTTAATGTTGTCAAGGAGTTGATCACTCATTCGCGGAGGCCATCTGTGGTCACTAAGTATGTGTGTGATCCATTGTTTAAAATCCCTCTCCCGACAGGTGGTGCCACTGTAAGGCCCTGGTGTGTGGCATGTGAAAAGTATAAGTATCTATAAGGTAAGAGGTTAAACTAAGTTAATAGGAAGATAGTAAAGGCCTTGTCATGGCGGCTAGCTACTAACACGCACAAGTTACGCTCCAGGTTTTAAGTTACTTTTCAGCAGGTGCCTTCGTTATTTCATAGTTAAAGTTGTATATTCGTAGTCAGTTTAAGTTTAAATTTATATCAGTTAGTGTCAAAAGTGTGTACATTTAACAACATGGGTAAAAACACACGTAATTCAAACAATGATTCGACAAGTTCTACGGAGGAAGCAGTGAAACGTGTGGTGAAAGAGGCGCTGCAGGATCCCAGCACTCTGCAGGTGTTTGTGTCCATGTTGCGGGACCAGGTAGTGGCGGAACTGCAGAAGACCATCGAGGACAACACTAAAGTAATTGAGGATCTGAAAAAGACCCTCGATGATGAAAAGACAGAAAGATTGAGGTGTTGGAAAATAAATTAGACGATCTAGAACAATACCAGAGACGTCAATGCCTCAGAATTTTTGGTGTAAAAGAAGAGGCCGGAGAGGACACTGACCAGAAAGCCATCGAGGTGGCCAAAAAAATCGGTGTCGATCTATCAGTGACAGACATTGACAGAAGTCACCGTGTTGGTGTTAATAATGCAGAAAGACCGCGGGCTATAATAGTGAAATTGTTAGTTACCGCAAGCGCAGTGAAGTTTTTCTAAGCAAGAAAAAGTTGAAAGGAAGTGTGGGGTCACTGTTCGCGAGGACCTAACGAAGTGTCGCTATCGCCTGCTACAAGACAGTATACAAAAATACGGTATTCAAAATGTATGGACAATGGACGGTGCCGTCATAGCCAAAGTAAATGGCGAAAAACGCAAAATTAGATCTTCTACGGACATCAACTAGATAGGACCTGAGTGTAAAATATGTTTACTTTATTTGTCTTTTCTTTGCTAACAATTATATTGTTAATTTATTTCTAATTTAGGTAAGTTTTAAGTTTATTATTTTTTATTTAGGACAACTTACTTGTTTTATTTTCATTTTTTAAGTTATTTGTTTAGCTAAATTATTTTAATTTTATTAGAGTTATTACAGTACATAGTTTATTTTTACTTTCTGCTATTGGCAACATTGAGCTGACAAATGATGAATTATTTGCAACCCTTGACTCACTCACCTTCTGCAATCACCCTCTTATTGTGCAGACAGCTTTTAACACAGGTAGCAACATTCCTCAATCCCTACCATCCCCTCCAAAAACAACTACCAGTCTACTTAGGAATGCATTTTCTATTGATAAATCATCACTTAAAATCGCTCACGTAAATTCACAAAGCATTCTGTCCCACTTTGATGAGTTTGAAACCATATTTTCATCTCTTGGACTGAGCGCCATTTTAATTTCGGAAACCTGGCTCACCCCATCCATACCTTCGTCCCTTGTTCACCTAGACGGATATACACTGCTCAGAAATGACAGAATAGATAAAAGAGGTGGAGGAGTTTGTGCCTTTATATCAAATGAGCTTAATCCAAGAATTGTCCACAAGTCCCCTTCTGTATATTCCGCTCGCCCCGAGTTCTTATTCGTAGAAATACAAGCCAGTCTAAAAAAATGTCTCTTATGCATTGTATACAAACCTCCAAAAATTGGGCACCTTTCGGATCTAGAAAACGCTCTGAACGATTCATTGCCTCATTATGAACACGTTATTGTCGCAGGTGATTTTAATACAAATCTTCTTCAGACTGACTCACCAGCCATACAACTTAAAAATATGTTCCAAAGCTTTAATATGACCATTGTTCCTCTCTCTGCCACACACCACACTGCTACTTCCGACACTCTACTGGACTTAATTGTGACTACACATCCACAGAAAGTACTGTCATATGGACAAATTCCTGCTCCTGGCATATCTGCTCATGACATTGTATTCGTAGAATACTCATTCCAATGTCCTAAAAGACGCTCTAAATTAATTACGTACAGAAATTTACAAAACATAGACGATACTAAACTAAAATCAGACGCTTTAGAACTACCTTGGTATTCAATATGGAATCTTAGATCAGTTGATGAAAAAGTAGACACTATTAATACACTGATACTACAACTATACGACAGACATGCACCAGTAAAAACCCGACGATTTTCCCGCTCCCCTGCTCCCTGGATGAATGATTCAATACGTGAACTTATGTCAAAACGAGACAAAGCATACCGAACATACAGACGACATAAAAATGACGAGAACTGGCAACTGTACAAACAACTTAGAAACACAACTACACAAACTATACGTAATGCCAAACTACGACACGCCCACAGTATAATCGGACCTGAAATAAGTGCACGGGACACTTGGCGAAAGCTCCGTGCAATGGGACTTAGACAGTTGAATCCCTCAAGTGACTCTATAGACATTTCTGTAGATGACTTAAATGAACATTTTACCTCAATACCCAAGACACCTCCAGACAACAAGACTAAAATAGACATTCTTAAAGACTTATCCCCATCCCCACATATAGGAAGAGATAAATTTTACTTTTACGACATTTCGCCTATAGACGTTAAAAAAGCACTCAAGCGGATTAAATCCAATGCGCAAGGAACAGATAACATCAGCATTTTAATGCTAAATAAAATCATTGACATTATTCTACCCACAGTGACTCATATTTTCAATGCTTCCCTTATAACTTCTATCTTCCCTACTGTATGGAAACTGTCTAGAGTTCGGCCTATACCAAAAATAAGTACACCTACTAACTGTAATGACTTCCGACCGATTAGCATCCTTCCGACATTATCTAAAGCCCTGGAATATATTGTACATAAGCAAATGACTGATTATCTCCAAGAAAATCACCTCCTTGATCCTTATCAATCCGGCTTTAGATCTGGTCATAGCACAACCACAGCTTTGCTAAAAATTACCGAAGATATTCGTGAAGCCGTGGACAGACGTCAATTGACTCCTTTAACCTTACTTGACTTCAGCAAAGCTTTTGACACAGTAGACCACGACTTACTTATGATAAAGCTCAAGCACCTACATTTGTCTGACAGCGCTGTATCCTGGTTCGACTCATACCTGCACGGTCGTCAACAATACGTTTCATTAAACTCTAGATCTTCGACTTGGCGTAACGTGCCGGCTGGAGTCCCCCAGGGCAGTGTTCTCGGACCTCTTCTTTTCTCAATCTACATAAATGATTTGCCAACTGTACTAAAGCACTGCCGTTATCACCTCTATGCTGATGATCTCCAAATTTACCTACATTCACCTCCTCATTTCTCTCTATAACAGCTTGATGAAAATGAATGACGATCTCATATCCATCTTTAACTGGTCTTCAAGTATCGGTCTAAATCTAAATCCTAACAAGTCACAAGTAATTCTAATGGGACAACAAAGACTGCTTACAACCTTTGACATATCTACACTTCCAAACATTACCATAAATAATATAATTATCCCTTATTCTTCTTCAGTAATAGATCTTGGACTACATCTAGACGCAAATTTAACCTGGCAAACACAAGTGAAACACATATGTAAAAAGACTTTCTCCATCTTACATTATCTTAGACGTTTAAAGAATTTTCTCCCAGTTTCGTTAAAACAAATCCTAGTGCAGAATCTTGTGTTACCACACTTCGATTATTGTGACATTATATATAATGATCTAAACTATGCCTTGTCGCAGAGACTGCAGCGTGTTCATAATGCTTGCATTCGATTCATTTTCAATATCCGCCGTTATGACCATATTTCCGAACACTTTAATAACCTCTCTGGCTCCGTCTTACTGACAGACGTAAATTGCACTCTCTTTCGCTACTTTTCAAGCTTCTGAATTCCTACATTCCTACTTACCTGGCGTCCAGATTTGAGAAGTTATCCTCCTACCACAATATTGACACTAGGTCACAAGATAGCAGTCTGCTAACAATTCCTCTTCATAGCACTTCCTCCTATTCTACTTCCTTCACAGTAGCCTCCGCCCGCTCCTGGAATCTCCTTCCTCAAGATATCAGGGGTTGCCGCACACTTGGCACCTTTAAGTCACGCTTATACAGTTACCTGTTGTCTAATAATTAATTTTTCTCTATTTATTTAATTTTATACTATGTCATTAATATTTTCCTCGTTTTTTTTATATATTTTGTACATATTATATATTTAATTCGTTAAATTTAGAGTAAATCAAAATACATTATAAATATTAATTGTATTGTATTCATAACTTGTAATCGTTTATATATACATATTGTAATTTAGATTTAAGACTTTTCTTTTGTATTTTTTTTTAAACCTGGTTGAGTGGTAGACAAGGCCTTAAGGCCTTAACTCTGCCAGGTAAAATAAAGCTATTATTATTATTATTATTATTATTAAAGTTATCCCACTACAGGCCTCGGGAGGCCCTTGGGGTAGTAGGGAGTTAAGGCTCCCACTTTTTCTAGACAATCGGCAATTGATGTCAGCCGGGTTGTCAGCCCTGCGTGACGGCCGCCTTTACCCCCAGAACAAACGTCTGGCACTCATTTCCGTTAGAGGATGAGTCTAACCCAGGGCCATAGCGCCGCCAGAAGATTTTGGTCATTTTAAAAATCCTGATCCCACCGGGACTTGAACCCTCGACCTTCCGACTTGTAGCGCAGTGCCTTAACCACTACGCTACGGCGTGCCCCAATAATTTTATATTTGGCGAGATTTTGTTATATATTATAAAAATACAAATTATGAAATGTTATTAATGCATTTTTTATTTTCAGATTCTCAATAGTGCTTATTCCTACATAGCACTACTAAGGGAGGTATTGTAGCAGATGTGTTGCCTCCTTAAGGAACCTATTCGACTTGGATACAGCAAACGTAGATTCCACTTAAAGAAACCTCATCAATGCGCATATTTGCAGCTTCTAAGCACATTTTGTACCGACATTTATTGGAATATTTATGCACAGGCGGTCTGAAAACCATGTTCGTGTTGTTGATGCACATATCATGACAAAGACACCATCTAACACAACACTATTTTTTTTTTCCCTGTATGTTAGATAGCGGTTATATAATGTATCATTTATCTCGTTTTGTGTATATTTTATTAAAGTAAAGTATTCCCACTACAGGCCTCAGGAGGCCCTTGGGGTAGTGGGAGGTTTAGGCTCCCACTATTTCTAGACAATCGGCACTTCATATCAGCCGGGTTGTCAGCCCTGCGTGACGGCCGCCTTTACCCCAGAACAAGCGTCTGGTACTCATTTCCGTTAGAGGCTGAGTCGACCCCAGGGCCATAGTGCCGCCAGAAGGTTTGGGTCAGTTTAAAAATCCTGACCCCACCGGGACTTGAACCCTCGACCTTCCGGCTTGTAGCTCAGTGCCTTAACCATTACGCTACGGCGTGCCCCCGTGTATATTTTATTAATAGTTTTAATTCCAATCATCATTAACATTACTGTATTATATATATAACTGTTATTATTGTGGTCCCGCCCAGTAGCCTAGTGGGTTAAGGCATTATGTCTTGATGCAGATATACAGAATTGATTCAAGTTTCTATGGGGGAAGAAATTTCTCATGGAACATCGATCAATATGGGACCGATGCTCACCCAGCATCATGAGGAATTTGGGTTAACTACAATGAGGGCTGGAAGTTAATATCAATATAATTAAATAGCTTATGTGATCGACATAGAAATAGATTATGTAATGGAATTGATAGTTAATGACAAATAAGGAAAATGTTGAGGAAGTGGCTGAATTCAAATACCTAGGAACAATAATTACAAACACGAATGAGGCTCAAACCTCGAAATGCATGCTATTATGCATTACAGGGAATCTTGATCGGTCGAACTTCTCTAAAAAAGTATTAAACTGAAAATATATAAAACTGTTATTCTTCCAGTTGTATTGAATGGATGCGAAACATGGACTCTTACTTTAAGGGAGGAGAAAAGATTAAGCATATTTGAGAGTAAAGTTTTTACATACATTTTTGAACAAAGAGAGACGATCATACAGGCAAATGGATAAGACTATATAATAGAGAGCTACATGACCTTTATGGGATTCTAGACATAATAATAACGGATAAATCTCGTAGACTACGATGAGCAGGACATGTAGCATGAATGGGGGAATTAAAGAGGATTATTTAAACTACTTGTAGGAAAAACAGAGGAAACGTGCCCACTTATTAGGCCGCGAATGAGGTGGAAGAATAACATTAACCATGATTTGAGGGATGTAATTTATTTAGGGATGATTGGAAAACATTAGATAATGATAGGATGTATGGAGAGCTTATGTCCTTGCGGCCATTAACCTACTGATTTGATAGCGCCTGTGAGTTAGTTTATAATAGGTATATTATAAATATTAAGATTGTATTCTAATGTAACATATGTTTGTGAAGGTGAGTGGAAGAGAAGGCCACATGGCCTTAACTCCACCAAGGTAAGTTAATAAATTATACTGTAGGCCTATAGTAAAAGCTCCTTATTCGCGGGGAATATGTTCCGCAAATATGCCGCGAATGTAGAATGGTAATTTGTATGGGTATATAAGGGATACGTTCCAAGGTTCCAAAATTAAATGAAAATTTTATATATATATATATATATATATATATATATATATATATTACTGTTATTACAATAATCTAACAAGAGGTTGTGTTTTTCAGAAAAACGATGAAGTTGCAAATGATTATATCTAATGAAAAACTCAACCTCACATTGGGTTTGGAGTTTATTTAGCGAATATTACATCAGAAGCTAAAAATAATTATTTACCAAATGTATTCCGATCTTACTTCCGGGCGGTTTCTAAGACGGCTGTATAGTTACAAATATATCTTTACTGTTAAATCTCCTCGGACGTATGATTGTATGAGAAATAACTATTAGCAATAATGCAGATTCATTATACAACATTTAATATTTTTTAGAGAAACAGAACTAACTCTTTTTATGTAATTTTTGAAGTTTTTTATTCAATCAATATTCTTGTCAAAGAAGGTAATTTGTAGAGATATATCCCATTACGAACAGGAAGAGACACAATTTATCAACAGAAAGAGACACGATTATCGGTCTATGAATGAAATAGTCAAAATAAAATAAAATAATGAGAGATTTTGAACAATTTCTGTTAATTATCACTATCAGGCTTAGGCAAGGACTTAAAAAACTTAGTATTTTTCCCCCTGTTTTACCGCTTTTAAAAGGTCTTTCAATTCAGATTAATATTCAGATTTCTTATTTTGTCTTCGAGTGTCTTGATGAATCGTACAGTTGATTCACTAACATTGAAACGGCGTGATATAGACGCAAAAGACTCGCCAACGCGTAAAGGGTCAAGCATTTCTGTTTTTACTTCAAGGGCAACACTACTTTTTTCCGCTTCGGAACTAATTTTCTTTCATTTTACACGGCATTATAAATTGGCAACAAAGCAGAAGAGGCACGTGTTATTCAATCAAAATTATTACAACGAATGACAAGTTGAAACAATAAAACGCCGTTCGTGGCAAGGGCGGGGTTTATAACGGACATAGCGGCACGTGAAATACGACGGTGATGGCCTTTAACAACGAATTTCATGCTTAGTGACAATAAGGTTTTACTTTCATATTTATTTGTCCATTTGATTTGAATCGCTCTTTGCAAAAGTCGCCTTGTCACGTGCCTGCAGTAAAAAAAAATGCCCTTTTTTGGCAGGATTTTATTCTAAAGATTTAATTTTGGAAACAGTTTCATTAAGATATTTAAATATTTTTGGTTTTTTCTTTTTTATTTTTCTACAGGATTAACTGTATGTTAGCCGATGCATTAATAAAAGATACTAATCGTTCTGTTATACCGACTCGATCCGCGAATAAATACATTTTTAGCCGCGAATACAGGATTTGTGTCGCAATTTTTTAACCCGCGAATAATAAACGCGAATAAGAGAACCGCAAATAAGGAGCATTTACTTTATATAACAACTGTAAATTTTCCCATCTTTATAAAATTGGTGTTACTTGTATGTTTCAAATTTTTATGAAGAAATAAAGAGCTTAATGAAATACCGTATAGGCCTATCACTTTTATCAATAAATTATTATTAAGTAAATTAAAATATAACATTTTATATGGAATTTGGAGCATAAACCGAAGATTTAATATTAGAAGATCAAAAGGGATATATTAGAGGGTGTGAAGAATTTGAGTATCTGGGAGTTAAAGTAGATAAAGAAGATAAACAAGGAAGTAATATTAAGAACAGAATAAAAAAGGTAGAGCAATAACAGCAATGATGATTGGAGTTTGAAGCGGCCCTTACACGATCAATATTTACGTCAATATATTGCACACCATTTTGTACAATAGTATTACTTGTCCAACCCACACGGTGCAATATTATTGCTCAATAAATTAGTTCGTGGGTGACACTTGTGCAGTCAAAATGTGGAATAATAAGAAGACAGAACACAGAACTGAACTAGTATTGCGCAATATTGCCAACAGACGACGCAATATTTACTAGATTGCACAATAAAAATCAAACTGTTTTTTATTGACTCAATATATTGCGCAATATTTCAAGCGGCCCCATCACTATCGAGTCCGTTGCCGTGGCTTAGTCGGTAGAGTCCCTACCTTGCACTCCGGCGACCCGGGTTCGATTCCGGCGGGTTAGGGGATTTTAAATCACCACCTTGGGTCTGGGTGTGTGTCCTGTCTTGTGTTTATATGTGTGAATAAGATACAATGTTTAACAAAGTTAAACAAAAAGGAAAAACAATGTAAACGAAAGAAAACGACAGAGAAAGAAATTAAAAAAGATAGAAAAAAAAAGGCGAATAAAATTTAAACAATATTTTTAAAAAATCAATATTTAAGTCAATATATTGCACAATAATCAACATTGTAGAATAATATAGAGCGTCTGTAGATCACATTGAAAGATGACGCAATATATTGAGTCAATCAAAAGCAGTTTGATTTTTATTATAATATCTAGTAAATATTGCATCGTCTTTTGGCAATATTGCGCAATACTAGTTCAGTTCTGTGTTCTGTCTTCTTATTATTCTACATTTTGACTGCACAAGTATCATCCACGAACTAAATTATTGACCAATAATATTGCACCGTGTGGGTTGGCCAAGTAATTTTATTGTACAAAATATTGTGCAATATATTGATGTAAAGCGGCCCCTACACGACCGATATTTACGTCAATGTATTTCACATTATTTTGTACAATAGTATTACTTGGCCAACCCACACGGAGCAATATTATTGCCCAAAATGAGTTCGCGGGTGATACTTGTGCAGTCAACATGTTTATTCCAACACTGTTAACACACAACTGAACTAGTATTGCGCACTATTGTCAAACGACGACGCAATATTAGATTGCACAATAAAATTAAACTGTTTTTCATTGACTCAATATATTGCGCAATCTTTCAATGTGATCTACAGAAGCTCAATATTATTGTATAATGCCGATTATTGTGCAACATATTGACATAAATATTGATCGTGTAGGGGCCCCTTTATGGAACAGGCACATAACCAGAAAAAAATAAGTTACAAATATATAATTCAATAGTGAGAAGTACTGTCACATATTTAGCTGAAGTTTGGAAATTCAACAAAAACTTAGAAAAAAACGTATGTCGATGGAAATGGATTTCCTCAGGAGAGCAGCAAGATGTTCAAAATTAGAATAAATAATAAATACTGATATACGAGAAAAAAATGAATATTAGTTATTCAATAGTAGAATATATAAGACACTAGCTAATACCCGGCGTGCGCTGCTACGCTTAAATAAATGAAAATTAATGTGATTTTATGTTTAGTTGAATAAGTAAAAGGGAAAATAATTATAAATTTATATTTTTTAGATACCCGTTCTGATTACCCGGCGTTGCCCGGAAATCTACTTATTCCGTTCTTCTTGACATAAATGAGCTGAAATACGAAAATTAATATGTTTTATGTTTAGTTAAATAAGTAGAGGCAAACATTTATATCGTAATTATTTTTAGATACCCCTTGCTGTTTACCCGGCGTTGTCCGGGAATCTCCTCATCCCGATCTTCTTGGCATAAATGAGCTGAAAGACAAAAATTAATGTATTTGTTATGATTAGTTGAATAGGTAAATTGAAAAAAATTATAAATGTATATCGTAATTATTTTAAAACAACTCTCTTATAGCACACGTTCACCCCGGGAATCTCCTGAACATTTTACAAAAAGCACCATCACAATCGGATCAACCATACGGCCGCGCATAAAGTATAAACAAACAAACAAACCAACAAACAAACATTCATTTTTATATATTAAGCAGTTAAAATTGTATGGGTATGTACGACGAATGCAAGAAGAAAGATTACCCAAAACATTGGAATGATGTCCACCTGGAAGAAGAAGGAAAGGAAGACCTCGAAATTCATGGATGCAAGAAATAAGAACTGGAATGAGAACATGGTAAGTTTCTTTTTCTGTATAATAGAAGAAGTAGTAGTACTTGGTGTTGTAGGACTTTTATAATCAGACTGCGGGGAAATAGTATCCAGATGTGAAGTTACAATAAAAAAATGGTGTGTTTACATATGCGAGCGATTTACATATTCACAATTGTATTAATTCACCTGTTGTTCAAAACTCATGGGCTAGTGGTCAGCGTTTTTGGCTACTGTTCATGAGATCCCGGGTTCGATTCCCGGTCAAACCATAGGAATTTTTCCTTAAAGGGAATTATTCCTGTGATTGTCCATGGTCTGGAATTTAAGTTAAGTTTAGGTTAAGAACTCTGCGCTTCATTATCATTTATCACCCATCATATCATCGGGGTAACGTAACCCCGCCTTCTAGGCGAATGCCAGGGGAGAAAACCAGAAATGTCATAAAAGACAACCTGGTGGCATTAGAGAAAAAAAAGTTACGTTGGCTATATTAAACTGTAGATGGTATGGCCGTACTCGCTCTGTATCAGTCAACAGTTAGGTCTCACAGCACCCCTAAAGCATGTAATCATAGTATTTTCGCGCAGTCTTTTTATTAGAATGAGTCTTCTTCTTCTTCTTCTTCCTCTACGCACGAAAGCTGGCAGCTTGTTGCGTGTTCATTCGCTTCAGGTCCGGATATGGTGAATTTGTTCCAATTTATCAGCCCGGTTTACTTCGTGAATGTTTCGGTGAGTAATTGAAAATTTTGCATCTTGGAAGTGAGTTACTAGCCCTTATTCTTCGATGGGTATCTCTTTTAGTCTGGACCTTTTTCCATGACCTGCTAGGCATGGGAGGCCCTGTTGTTAGTTATACTACCGCCTGTATAGTCATGGAGTCATTAGGACTCACAAGCCCCACCACCACGTCAAGGTGCAGATACCGACGGTGGGGATTAGAATGACTATTTAACTTATGCCCCAAATGGGAGTCAATGACCAATCATGTTACAATCATTTTTGATTTACAACCAATCACAGTCGTGTTTCACCTCGCTCTTTATCGATTTATCTTTATCAGCTCCTGCTTTTGTGATAAAGAAAGCTCCTCCTTTTTAATGTTCTGAACAGGTCAAAGCATTATTTTTCTCCAACAAATACATTGAATATAGCAAATAATGAAAAGATTCCTTGATTTTATTGAGTTGTTTACTAAAAAAATTAATGAATAACCCGTAATGTTGATTATGATATATAGTTTGATGTGTTTCATTATTTCTCCACTTGGGTGCACACTTACAATATTGCGATCTTATTTGGCAATAAATAATATGATCAAGGTGCAGTGAATGAACATAACCTCACATTTCTGATTTGTTTTCAAACATCGCCGTTTACATTAAATATATAAATATTTTAAAATAACTATAGTTAAACAATGACTTGTGAGTAAACAGCTTAATTTTATTCGTTAAATAGTCCTAACAAATGCCACTCTTGATTTCCAATTCTCTAGATAAATTCACGACTCACTTCGTGAGTCCTGAATTTATCGATAATTTGGAAATCACTCGTGGCATTACTTATGATGATTTGTTTCCAAATACATCATCGTCTAAATAAGTATATGGTCTGTAGTTAGCTTTCATGCATGTACTACGTACATATAGAGTCATTAATAAGGGA
The DNA here is from genome assembly GCA_030220185.1 of Diploptera punctata. Classification (NCBI taxonomy): domain Eukaryota; kingdom Metazoa; phylum Arthropoda; class Insecta; order Blattodea; family Blaberidae; genus Diploptera; species Diploptera punctata. Next base: position 629,027 of record JASPKZ010002321.1, read on the forward strand.
TTGTGCACATTCGCTAGTCATTATGTGTAACTGCCACATAAAATTCGGTAGATATGTTTCGACTAGATATTATTGACTATTTAACCCATGCCCCAAATGGGAGTCAATGACCAATCACGTTTCAATGAATTTTGTTTTACAACCAATCACAGTCGTGTTTCACTTCGCTCTTTATCGATTTCTCTTTATCAGCTCCTGCTTTTGTGATAAAGAAAGCTCCTCCTTTTTAATGTTCTGAACAGGTCAAAGCATTAATTTTCTCCAACAAATACATTGAATATAGCAAATAATGAAAAAAAATTCCTTGATTTTACTGAGTTGTTTACTAAAAAAAGAAATGAATAACCCGCAATGTTGATTATGATATATAGTTTGATGTGTTTCATTATTTCTCCACTTGGGTGCACTCTTACAATATTGCGATCTTATTTGGTAATAAATAATATGATCAAGCAGCAGTGAATGAACATAACCTCACATTTCTGATTTGTTTTCAAACATCGCCGTTTACATTAAATATATAAATATTCTAAAATAACTATAGTTAAACAATGATTTGTAAGTAAACAGCTTAATTTTATTCGTTAAATAGTCCTAACAAATGCCACTCTTGATTTCCAAATTCTCTAGATAAATTGGAAATCACTCGTGGCATTACTTATGACTATAACATATAATTATAATTAAGGTAAGACTATTGAGCTTTCATAAAAAATTAATAAATTAATATTATTTAATGGGCGGCTCCCTGGCGCCAATGGTTAGACACTCGCCTCTCACTACTAGCGTCTGGAGATCGAGTCTCGGTCACTCCATGTGGATTTCGTGATGGACGAATCGGAGCCTGGGCAGGTTTTTTCGGTATATCCCTGTTTCCCCTGCCACAAATTTCATTCCACAATTTCTCCAAACTCAACTCATTAATTTCATTTTATCTGTCCTTGTGATGGTCCGTCAGGCGTGGTAGGCCGACCTCTAAAATATAGGTGCGTCATGGCATCTTTCTCCTCACCCTACCCTGAGTTAGATATGAATTGAGGATATATATAGTAACAATTCATCTTGTCGGACATTAAAACATGTGATTTTGTAACACTGTATAATTAACCTCCTCAACTCGTGAACACAGGGCCAAGTCGGTGGAAGAGATGCGATGAAGTCCCTTATATTAGGGGTCTGTATATAACAAAGATGTCGGCTGACCACACCTGACTCATCATCATAGGGAAATACTAAATTAAATTAGTGTATGTAGGCAAACAGTTTTCGGATACTTTTGAAATTCACAATGAGTTCAAGCAAAGAGATGCACTATCTCTTCTACTATTTAATTGTTCACCAGAGCATACCATCAAATCTTTAGAGAATGAAGAAGGCCTACGACTCAATGGTATTAATAAGCTGTTAGTTTATGCTGACGATGTAATAATATTGGGCGATAGCGAGGAGATATTAAAGGACAACACGCACACACTATTGAGTAACACTAAGAAATTACTACTGGAAGTAAATATCAATAAAACTAAATATATTATCACACATAGAAATACATTATATGATGGAAATTGACAGCTAATGACAAATTAAAATTTTGAGGAAATGGCTGAATTCAGATACCTAAGAACAATAATCACAAATAGGAATGAGATGCACAAAGAAATTAAACATAGGCTCAATTCTGGAAATGCGTTCCAGTAAGCATTACAGGGTCTCTTGACGTCCCAACTCCTTTAAAAAAAGGGTTAAACTGAAAATATATAAAACTATTATTCTACCAGTTATATTATATGGTTGCGAAACATGGACTCTTACTTTAAGGGAGGAAAGGAGATTACGAGTATTTGATATAAAGTTCTCAGGAAAATTTTTGGACCAAAGAGAGATGAACAGACAGGTGAATGGAGAAGACTACATAACAGTGAACTACGTGGTATTTATAGGAAGCCAGATATAATAAGAACAGTTAAGTCTCGTAGACTTCAATGGGCATGCCATGTGACACGAATGAGGAATAAAAGACTGCATGGAAGCTTCTTGTAGGAAAACCATAAGGAAAACGCCCAGTTGGTAGGCCAAGAATGAGGCGGGAGAATAACAGTATATATGATTTGAGGGAAGTAGATTAAACAGGGAATGATTGGAAAATATTAGCTCAGGACAGGGATGTATGGAGAGCTTATGTCCGCGCGGCCATGAACATACGGGTTCGATACTGCCAATGAGTTATTTATGTATATATCTTAAAAATGGAAGTATTTTTTCTAACTTTTCTATCGATGAAAATTATATTTCGAATAACTGAAAAGTAGACGGAGGATTCTGGTTCCCGAACACGTTTAGAAAGTAATCGGTTAAGAATGCTTGGAAGGCTGAACTTCGAACTCTGACGTTGGAAACTTGCTTCGCGGAGCAATGAAAGTTATAATTCGAAACATAATAATAATAGAACATACCTAGCATGTGCGATTCTGTTACTAAATTACAAGTATTGTACTACGCATACACATTTTGCAGTGCTATCTACTGTAGGCCTACATATTTCTTGCGTCAGAGGTACACTTGCAAGAACTACCCGATCAGATGTTCGTTCGGGAACTAAAATGCTGCCTCTACAGGCTAAAAAGTAAAGTATCAATTCTTGAACTGCATGATGTTTACGGGTTGCTTTAATGACGTAATGCCTCCTTGAATATCGCAATCGTTAGCAACGTACCCCAACTACTCAGTTACTGGATTGCAAACGGACCGTTTCAGTGATCGGCGAAGGAGCTTCGTGTTTGATGTGTTGACAGTATATGCAGTGACTAAAGAGTGGCAATAGTTAAATTTAATGTTATAGTTAAAAACAATATTAAGTTTTAGAAGATGGTGAAAAGTATTTGTTTTAGTGTTAAGTGTGTGGAACGAGAGTGAAAGAGTAAACGTCGCCATTCATATGGTAAGTGTTCTATGAAATTTTACCTTAAATTATCTTTATAGCGGGGAATTACAGTATGTGAAATGAAACATTAGTTGGGGTGTATTACAGTCGATGGCTCAACTGCACTTTTACTAGCGCTTGATTTTTCAGTTATATTATTGTAAACTATAGCTCTTCTTCCGTATTAGTTGGGGTGTATTACAGTCGATGGCTCAACTGCACTTTTACTAGCGCTTGATTTTTCAGTTATATTATTGTAAACTATAGCTCTTCTTCCGTATTTACTAACATTATTTAATATTTTTAATTTTCTCAAACAATTTTTATAACATTATTAGACAGTTTAAAAGTATTTATTTAAATATGCACATCACAATATTATGACACTGTTAGAAATATTGTGATGCTAACTGCTATTTTCTCCACAGAGTATATTACTTAGTCTATGTTTTTTCTATCACTGTTTTGGGTTATCGCTGGTTGGATCAGCGTTAGGGAGTCATAAGTAAGTGTACACCCATTTTTAATAAACTTTTGGTAATTTTCACATTATTACTATATATTTTTAACATAGATTTGGGGATTTATTGTAAATATTGGTCATTTAAATATCATAGCGACAGATAGTAATCGAGGATGATAATCAATATGTGGTTCGACTGTGGGTTATCGGTAGCTCTATAAACTCTGGCGCATGCGCACTATTATTTTATAGGACTTTGAAAATATTTCACGCTAGTTTAAGTGCAGTTTTTCCCACTCGATTTTTAATTACGCGATTGATGACAATTTTAATGCAAATATTCGTATTACGTAATGGTTTTAATGAAATGAATATTTGGAAAAGAAGCACAATTAAAGTATTTAAACATTATAAGAAATAAATTAGCTTAAATATGTTATTTCCATTTTAACCGTCGGCCACTTTGGAATCTAATACAAGAACTGTTATAGGACAACTGTTATATATGTATATGAAACTAAAAACTATCCTAAGATTTATATGAGGAGAGGTAAGAAACATTTAATTTCACTATAATTTCACCATATCCTAACCTACATGTATAGGAACCTAAAAGCTAACCTAACCTAATTCAATTACTCTAACCTACTCTAAATTAATTTAATATGTAAAAGTAGGCGTAAAGTGATGTAATTGTATAAAAAGTAACTATACTTCTTAGCAGTGAGTTATCGGTGATGTTGATATCACTGGTTATTAATGCTCAACTTGTGCGTATTTTTGATTAATAATTAACGTGGTTATCGTTGGTTCATACAATAACTCGTAGAATAACTGTTGCAACCACAGTTATTAGTATGGTCATAACCTCCATGATGTATAATTAGAGCGGTCGGGATAGGAAATAGTCCCATTTTGTGTTCATATTTACGACTAAAATAAAATGAAGATAATAATTTTCCAGGGCTAAAAAGAATAATTATATGCATATTTCTTGCATTTAAGTTGTGTTAAAGTGCGTAAGTAAAAATCGATCGTGTTACACCCCGCCCGAAATATTTTATTTGTTAGAAAGCATTAAGAAAAAATTATTATACATTTTATGATGTCTAGAATCACCCTATGACGTCTTGACATTGCGGATTGGTTTGTGTGCTTACATGATCGGAGAGCAATTCCGGTGGTAGCATTGCTGTCTCTCAATTTGACTGTATGTAACATACTTCCTGGGCACAGCGTAAAAAGTGGACATTCGAATTTCGAGATAATTTTTGTTTTAAAATGAAGCCTAGGAAAGTGGAAGATGAAAACACGAAAACAATTTGCCGGCCATCCAGAAACAAAGCTGGAAAATAATAATTTATAAAGCACTATTTCCTATATTACATGAAGGAAGTGGCGTCCATTGTGGTCTGACGTCAGATTCCATATTCAGTTGTTAGTCCAGGGTGAAAACATGTTTCCTTCAATAGAGATGCGAAAATAGAGTAAATATTTTATTGTAATAAAAGTGACTGCTATATTTCCAAAATTACATAGGAGAGAGTTTGAAATTTAATACAAATCATATCCTCACATTTTTTCTTAAGAAAAAATAGTTTAACTGAATCGATTGTCGATAATAATCGATACGTCATCACACATTTCTCGAAAATTAACAACTGCAAATTAGCCCTTATTCATTAAATAGATGACACTTATTTATAATATAATCTTTGAAATTTGTAATATAATTTATTAGAATACATGTATATTATTTTATCATATGCTTTTTAACATTCTTAATAAGTCATAGCATTATTTTGCAGTGACCGACTCTGTAAGAAATACGGCTACCAGATTGTATATATAGTGCATGAATGTCAGCTGATAGTGCTTGCAGGAGATAATATAAAAACATTTGTAGTAATTGATTATGCCACAAAAAAAAAAAAGAAACCACTGTTTGCACTTTCTTAAAGAATTATTTTTCAGGTAATGACGTTACAGCAGAATATAATTGACATATTTACATCAAAGGATATCAGAAAATTATTAATACCTATAAGTAGTAGTAGTATTCAAATGTTCTGAGAATCTTGATTTGTCATCATTCGCTTGTTAGTACCTATAACGTTGGTTATAAATTTCTCCACTAGGGTGCATTCTTACAATATTGCGATCCTTTGGCAATAAATAATATGATCTGGTTGCAGTGATGAACAAAAGAAGCAAATGAAGCGTACCAATCGTTTCTCATTTGTTTTCAAAAATCGCCGTTTACATTAAATATATACATATATATATATTTTAAAATAACTATAGTTAAATAATGATTTGTGAGTAAACAGCTTAATTTTATTCGTTAAATAGTCCTAACAAATGCCACTCTTGATTTCCAAATTCTCTAGATAAATTGGAAATCACTCGTGGCATTACTTATGATAATTTCAATATGGAAGGTTCACCCGAATGGGTATTATTCTTTGCTATATTCTGAGATCGATTTTGTTCTTTCACGGCACTCGGTGATATGATATTGGTTGCACAATTCACACACACATTGGTCATTCGAGGTGTGGAATGTTTTGTTCTTGCATAATTTGTGGTGGAAGTCTTGTAATGGTGTGTCTCTGCTCCTGGTCCAGTTGCGATCGATCATTGCAGTCGTCCCATAGAAGTCGATATCTATCTCCGCTCTTTTCATTCTTCTCCGCTCTAGTTCCTGTAGATGGTAGGCTGAGTCTCAGATCTTCTATGTAAAACGTTTCCTTGGCCAGCTCATATGCCAGCCTTGATGGAGCATATTTTCCCACTCTGAGGGCACACTTTAGGAACCGTGCCTTGACTTTCTCAATGCGTTCTAAGTCACTGATTGTTAATTTTTCCCATATTAATTCGAGCCCATACGTGATTATTGGGGATATTGTCGTGTTGAAAAGTGTAGTGGCTGACGTTAGTGATAAGGATGCAATGTTCTTTATTCTATACATCGCTTTCGTGGCTTCTGCTGTCCTTTCTTGTATGTGGTATCTGAACGAGTTCCCTGTTGTTTGTAGGGTTACGCCTAGATATCTGAATTTGTTGACTGTTGTTATAGGTTCATTGTATAGCGTCATTATGTCTTTTTTTAATGTCCGCCCTCCTTTCCTGATAATAACATAAGGTTTTCACTGTAGTCCGACACATTTATAAAAGTTGGCATAAGAGATAATTTCCCTGCAATTAAAGAGCTAAAATAAGATAAACATATTCCGTAAGTAAGCAAAATTGGACCATTGATTCGACTAGCTGAGGATTGTCGCTAAGTTCACGCATTTCCTTCGTGACGGACCTTTTTTTTTTAAATTCTATCGATTATAACTGTTGTATTGAATCAATAGGTTGGTTTTATTGTTCATTTTTTTTTTCTAAAAACACAACATAAACTTAAATTAAAAATACTTTACGGTATATGATACTTATAAATTTTAATCAGAATATTCGCAAATATTAGATCAGCCTGGCTACGTCACTGATAAATATCACTTTTCCACCAGAATAAAATTGAATGCTGCACAACCGCTAACTCATTGTATTTTCAATTAAGTTTATTTTACCAGTTCCACAAATTTCAAGCAAATTAATAATTGTAAAAGAACTCTTATGATGTTCAGAACAAATTATAACAAACGCTGTAGGAGGATAATGCAAAAATTAGGAAAATATAATGGGAAAAAAATAAGAACAGGAATGAGGTATTTAAATAAATTAAATATAGGCTCAACTCTAGAAATGCGTGCCGTTGCTGTTATATGTTGAGCTGAACAACCCGCTCAATGTTAGGGAACGAACAAAACAAATCAGATGGGGGGAGGTGGTACAACTGCAGGAAAGATATCGTATATATTAATGCAGAAACGTTGACATTTAAGTCGCCATCTCCAATCTTGCTGTTTTGTTCTTAATGATCCGTATGTTTTGTAAACTTACAGGCCTAGTACTTTTGTCTGAACTACGCTCACCCGATTCCTGATGTCAATGCAACAATATTACCCCTACAGCGGGTTGTTTAGCTCAGCAGGTAACAGCAAGCATTACAGGGACTGTCCTACTAATCCATGGTATTAAAAAATGTATACAACATTTATTCTTACAGTCATATGTACATGTGAAAAATTATCTCTTACTTTGAGAGAGAAGAAAAAATTAACAGTATTTGAGAATATAGTTCTCAGGAAATGTATGGCGTATTTCATCCCACAGGTTAAGAAATGAACTGCATAACAGTGAACAATGTTTTATTTGAGTAAAATCAGTAGTAATAAGAAATCTCATACACTGCGATGTCCAGGACATGTGGCACGAGTGGAAAATAAAATAGGTGCATGTAAACTCCTTGTAGGGAAACCAGAGAGAAAACGCCCATTAGGTAGGCCAAGAATAAGGTGGGAGATCAAATAACATGAATGGGGAATGAGACTGAGACAAGGGAACGTCTTATAGGAAAATTATAAAGAAAGCTTCCAGAAGGTAGGGAGAATGAGGTGGGAGAATAACATTAATCATGATTTGATGGAGTATTTTATTCAGAAAATGATTGGTAAATATTACCTCAGAATAGGAATGTATGAAATCGTATGTCGGGCTGTTATGAATCTCTAGGTTTAATAGTACCAGTTAGTTAGATAGTTAATTATATTAGGAAATGTTTTAGGAGAAATCTCTGGGGAAGAGTGGACCTAATGGTTAGTTAATAAAATCAATCAATCTATGGTGACAAATTTTGGAAGCGTGGGCCGTGAAGTAGAATATGATTTTACTTAGAAAATGGACGCCAGATCATATTATGATGTTGAATCAGCGAATTTTTTCTGAGATTGATTAGCGCTCTCTGCTTTATTCAGTAAGTCCAACATAACTTCAGCAACAATGCGCCCACTTACGGTCTTCCCATTTGTGACGTAAGAACTGTTGTCATATTTCACAGGCAATCCTGTAATGCGTGAACAAAATTGAAATTAATATCTCTCTCTCACTCTCTCTCTCCCTCTCTCCCTCTCTCCAACCCTCTCCCTCCCTCCAACCCTCTCCCTCCCTCCCTCCCTCTCTCTCTTCCTCTCACTCCCCCCTCTCTCACTCTATCTCTCTCTCTCTCTGCCTCTCTGTCTCTCCCTCCATCTGTCTCTCCCTCCATCTGTCTCTCTCTCTCTCACTCTCTCTCTCTCTCTCCATCTGTCTCTCTCTCCATCTGTCTCTCTCTCCATCTGTCTCTCTCTCCATCTGTCTCTCTCTCTCCATCTGTCTCTCCGTCCCTCCTCCTCTGTCTCTCTCCCTCTCCATCCCCTCTCCGCCTCTCCGTCCCCTCTCCTCTGTCTCTCCGCCCCTCTTCTCTCTCCGTCCCTCTCTCTCTCCGTCCCTCTCTCTCTCCGTCCCTCTCTCTCCCTCCGTCCCTCTCTCTCCCGTCCCCTCTCTCTCTCTCGTCCCTCTCTCTCTCGCTCCGTCTCCCCCCCTCTCTCTCCCCTTCCTCTCCGTCTCCCCCCCCTCTCTCTC
>JASPKZ010002322.1:0-80000 GCA_030220185.1 Diploptera punctata
CATGACCTTACTATTCGTGATGAGCGGTATGATCATGTTTCATCACTATTACCATCACCATAATCCCTCATGATCTCAGAATCTCATCATCACTATGATCATGATCATCACTATTACCATCACCATATCCCGTCATGATCTTCATAATTTCGTCATCAACTATGATCATGATCATCACTATTATCATCAACCATAATCCCACACGACCTTCATATTCTCATCACTATGATCCTGATCCTCACCATAATCCCATCTAACCTTCTATCGTATCATCGTTAAGATCTTGATCATCACTTTACCATCACCCAAATAACCCAACATATTTCATAATCGCATCATCACTATGATCAGATCATCACTATGCATCACAATAAGCCCAATACGACCTTCCTAATTCATCATCATATTATCATGATCATCAATATTGACCATCACCATAATCCATCATATCTTCAAATCTCATCACCACTATATCAGATCATCACTATTACATACCATAATCCCATCAGATTTAAAATTCGTCATCACTATGATCATGATAATCCATTATCATCCACAATAACCCCATCATGATCTATAATCTCAGCAATCACTATGAACATGATCATCACTAGTACCATCACCATAATCCCATCATGATTTTCATAATTATCATCACTATGATCATATATAACTATTACCATCACCATAATCCATCAAGATCTTATAATCTCATTCATCCTTATGATCATGATTCAGCACTATATCATCACAATACCCCATCATGATCTCATAATCTCACCACACTATGAACATGATCATCACTTTACATCACCAGAATCCACATGATCTCATAAATTCATCATCACTATTATATATCATCACTATTATCATCAACCAATCGCATCATGACCTTCATAATCGTCAGATCGTTATCTCACCTGATCAACACAATATCATCACCAATCCCATCATGATCTCCATAATCTCAACATCACTATGAACACGATCACACTATACCTCACCATAATCCCACCATGATCAGAATCTCTCATCACATTATCATCATCATCACTATTATCCATCACCACAATTCCCATAGGACTTCACAATCGTCAGATCACTATATCACCTTCATCCATTACCATAACCATAATCCCATCATGATCTTCATAATCTCAACATCTACTATTATCACGATCATCACTATTACCATCACCATAACCAACCCCATCATGATCTTCATAATCTCATCATCACCATTATCTTCATCATCACTATTATCATCACCATAATCCCATCATGATCTTCATAATCTCATCATCACTATTATCATGTTCATCACTATTACCATCACCATAATCCCATCATGATCTTCATAATCTCATCACCACTATTATCTTGATCATCACTATTACCATCACCATAATCCCATCATGATCTTCATAATCTCATCATCACTATTATCATGATCATCACTATTACCATCACCATAATCCCATCATGATCTTCATAATCTCATCATCACTATTATCTTGATCATCACTATTACCATCACCATAATCCCATCATGATCTTCATAATCTCATCACCACTATTATCATGATCATCACTATTACCATCACCATAATCCCATCATGATCTTCATAATCTCATCATCACTATTATCATTATCATCACTACTGACCATCTCACCATAATCCCATCATGATCTTCATTACACTCATCATCACATGATCACAGATCATCACTATTACCATCACCATAATCCCATCATGATCTTCTAATCTCACCATCACGAACTAATATGCCATCATGATCATCACTATTACCAGTCACCATAATCCCATCATGATCTTCATATTCTCGTCATCACTATGATCATTATAATCACTATTACCATCACCATAATCCCATCATGATCTTCACAATCTTCATCATCAGCTATTCATCATGCATCATCACTGTCACTATTACTCATCGCCATAATCCCATCATTGTTCTTCAATATCACCACATCCATCACCATGTGCATCATGATTACACATATTAATCGTCAGCCATAAGCCCATCATGATCTTCATATATCTCATCATCACTACGTGCATCATTGATCATCACTATTACCATCACCATAATCCCCATCCACATTATCTTCATATCATCATCATCACAATGTCATCACGATCATCACTATATATCATCCACCATAATCCCATCATGAATCTTCATAACCTCATCATCATCACTATTATCATGATCATCAACTATTACCATCGCCATAATCCCATCATGTTCTTCATAACACCCATCATCCCACGTGCATTATCATGATCATCACTAATTATCATCACCATAATCCCATCACTGATCTTCATATCTCCTCCATCATCACTAATATCATGATCATCATCTATTACCATCACCACAATCCCATCATTATCTTCAATATCACATCATCAACACGATGATCATGATCATCACTATTATCCATCACCATAATCCCATCATGATCTTCATAATCTCATCATCACTATGATCATGATCATCACTATTAACCATCACACATAATCCTCATCATGATCTTCATAATCTCATCATCACTATGATCATATCATCACTATTACCACCACCACAATCACATCATGATCTACATATCCTCATCATCACTATGATCATGATCATCACTATTATCATCACCATAATCCCATCATGATCTTCATATCCTCATCATCACTATGATCATGATCATCACTATTATCATCACCATAATCTCATCATGATCTTCATAATCGTCATCATCGTTATGCTCACCTTGATCATCACTATTATCACCATATTCCCATCATGATCTTCATAATATCATCATTACTATGAACATGATCATCGCTATTACCATCACCATAATTCCATCATTATCTTCATAATCTCATCATCACTATGATCATGATCATAACTATTATCATCACCATAATCCCATCATGATCCTCATAATCTCATCATCACTATGATCATGATCATCACCTATTATCATCACCATAATCCCATCATGATCTTCATATTCGTCATCATCACTTGATTGATCACACTGATCATCACTATTATCATCACCATAATCCCATCATGAACTTCATAATCTCATCATCACTTATCAAGATCATCACTATTACCATCACCATAATCCCATCATGATCTTCATAATCTCATAATCACTATGATCATGATCATCACTATTATCATCACCATAATCCCATTATGATCTTCATAATTTCATCATCACTATGATCATGATCATCACTATTACCATCACCATAATCCCATCACGATCTTCATAATCCCATCATGACCTTCATATTGTCATCATCGATGATGATCATGACTACATCAAACTCATTATCCAACACCATAATCCCATCATAACCTTCATAATCGTCATCATTGTTATGATCACCTTGATCATCACTATTATCATCACCATAATCCCAATCATGATCTTCATAATCTCATCATCACTATGATCATGATCATCACTATTACCATCACCATAATCCCATCATGATCTTCATAATCTCATCATCACTATGATCATGATCATCACTATTACCATCACCATAATCCCATCATGATCTTCATAATCTCATCATCACTATGATCATGATCATCACTATTACCATCACCATAATCCCATCACGATCTTCATATTCTCATCATCACTATGATCATGATCATCACTATTATCATCACCATAATCTCATCATGATCTTCATAATCGTCATCATCGTTATGCTCACCTTGATCAGCACTATTATCATCACTATAATCCCATTATGATCTTCATAATCTCATCATCACTATGAACATGATCATCACTATTACTATCACCATAATCCCACCATGATCTTCATAATCTCATCATCACTTTGAACATGATCATCACTATTATCATCACCATAATCCCATCATGACCTTCATAATCGTCATCATTGTTATGATCACCTTGATCATCACTATCATCATCACCATAATCCCATCATGATCTTAATAATCTCATCATCACTATGATCATGATCATCACCATAATCCTATCATGACCTTAATATTCGTGATGATCGTTATGATCATGATCATCACTATTACCATCACCATAATCCCATCATGATCTTCATAATCTCATCATCAATATGATCATGATCATCACTATTACCATCACCATAATCCCATCATGATCTTCATAATCTTATCATCACTATGATCATGATCATCACATTATATCACACCCATCATGACCTTCATAATCGTCATCATGTTATGATCACTTGATCAACACTATTATCATCACCATAATACCCATCATGATCTTCATAATCTCATCAACACTATGATCATGATCATCACTATTACCATCACCATAATCCCATCATGGTCTTCATAATTTCGTCATCACTATGATCATGATCATCACTATTATCATCACCATAATCCCATCATGACCTTCATAATCGTCATCATTGTTATGATCACCTTGATCAACACTATTATCATCACCATAATCCCATCATGATCTTCATAATCTCATCATCACTATTGTCATGATCATCACTATTACCATCGCCATTAACGCATCATGACCTTCATAACCGTCACATCGTTATGATCACCTTGATCATCACTATTATCTTCACCATAATCCCATCATGATCTTCATAATCTCATCATCTCTATTATCACGATCATCACTATTACCATCACCATAATCCCATCATGATCTTCATAATCTCATCATCACTATTATCTTGATCATCACTATTACCATCACCATAATTCCATCATGATCTTCATAATCTCATCATCACTATTATCATGATCATCACTATTACCATCACCATAATCCCATCATGATCTTCATAATCTCATCATCACTATAATCTTGATCATCACTATTACCATCACCATAATCCCATCATGATCTTCATAATCTCATCATCACTATTATCATGATCATCACTATTACCATCACCATAATCCCATCATGGTCTTCATAATTTCGTCATCACTATGATCATGATCATCACTATTATCATCACCATAATCCCATCATGACCTTCATAATCGTCATCATTGTTATGATCACCTTGATCAACACTATTATCATCACCATAATCCCATCATGATCTTCATAATCTCATCATCACTATTATCATGATCATCACTATTACCATCACCATAATCCCATCATGATCTTCATAATTGCGTCATCACTATGATCATGATCATCACTATTATCATCACCATAATCCCATCATGACCTTCATAATCGTCATCATTGTTATGATCACCTTGATCAACACTATTATCATCACCATAATCCCATCATGATCTTCATAATCTCATCATCACTATTATCATGATCATCACTATTACCATCACCATAATCCCATCATGATCTTCATAATCTCATCATCACTATTATCATGATCATCACTATTAGCATCGCAATTAACGCATCATGACCTTCATAATCGTCACATCGTTATGATCACCTTGATCATCACTATTATCTTCACCATAATCCCATCATCATCTTCATAATCTCATCATCTCTATTATCACGATCATCACTATTACCATCATCATAATCCCATCATGATCTTCATAACCTCATCATCTCTATTATCACGATCATCACTATTACCATCACCATAATCCCATCATGATCTTCATAATCTCATCATCACTATTATCTTGATCATCACTATTACCATCGCCATAATCCCATCATTTTTTCTATATCATCATCATCATCACCATGTGCATCATTATTATCACTATTACCGTCACCATAATCCCATCATGATCTTCATAATCTCATCATCACTATTATCTTGATCATCACTATTACCATCGCCATAATCCCATCATTTTCTTCAATATCACCATCATCACTATGTGCATCATTATCATCACTATTATTATCACCATAATCCCATCATGATCTTCATAATCTCATCATCACTATTATCATGATCATCACTATTACCATCGCCATAATCCCATCATTTTTTTCAATATCACCATCATCACCATGTGCATCATTATTATCACTTCTTATCATCACCATAATCCCATCATGATCTTCATAATCTCATCATCACTATTATCTTGATCATCACTATTACCATCGCCATAATCCCATCATTTTCTTCAATATCATCATCAT
The DNA here is from genome assembly GCA_030220185.1 of Diploptera punctata. NCBI lineage: Eukaryota > Metazoa > Arthropoda > Insecta > Blattodea > Blaberidae > Diploptera > Diploptera punctata. Next base: position 6,197 of record JASPKZ010002322.1, read on the forward strand.
CACCATGTGCATCATTATTGTCACTATTATCATCACCATAATCCCATCATGATCTTTATAATCTCATCATCACTATTATCATGATCATCACTATTACCATCGCCATAATACCATCATTTTCTTCAATATCACCATCATCACCATGTGCATCATTATCATCACTATTATCATCACCATAATCCCATCATGATCTTCATCATCTCATCACCACTATTATCATGATCATCACTATTACTATCGCCATAATCCCATCATTTTCTTCAATATCACCATCATCACCATGTGCATGATTATTATCACTATTATCATCACCATAATCCCATCGTGATCTTCATAATCTCATCATCACTATTATCTTGATCATCACTATTACCATCGCCATAATCCCATCATTTTCTTCAGTATCATCATCATCACCATGTGCATCATTATTGTCACTATTATCATCACCATAATCCCATCATGATCTTCATAATCTCATCATCACTATTATCATGATCATCACTATTACCATCGCCATAATCCCATCATTTTCTTCAATATCACCATCATCACCATGTGCATCATTATTATCACTATTATCATCACCATAATCCCATCATGATCTTCATAATCTCATCATCACTATTATCATGATCATCACTATTACCATCGCCATAATCCCATCATTTTCTTCAATATCACCATCATCACCATGTGCATCATTATTATCACTATTATCATCACCATAATCCCATCGTGATCTTCATAATCTCATCATCACTATTATCTTGATCATCACTATTACCATCGCCATAATCCCATCATTTTCTTCAGTATCATCATCATCACCATGTGCATCATTATTGTCACTATTATCATCACCATAATCCCATCATGATCTTCATAATCTCATCATCACTATTATCATGATCATCACTATTACCATCGCCATAATCCCATCATTTTCTTCAATATCACCATCATCACCATGTGCATCATTATTATCACTATTATCATCACCATAATCCCATCATAATCTTCATAATCTCAGCATCACTATTATCATGATCATAACTATTACCATCGCCATAATCCCATCATTTTCTTCAATATCATCATCATCATCACCATGTGCATCAGTATTATCACTATTATCATCACCATAATTCCTCATGATCTTAATACCTATGACTGAATGAGAAAATTATTTTAAAACATTACAATCAGAAATGAGCGTATTTAAATTAGTTAACATTCAAAATATTCTAGAAATAAATGGAGATGAACATACACAATAGGACATAGAGGATATTAAAATGATTATTCGATCATTAAAGAATAAAATGTCTAGTGGTCCAGGAGGAATACCAGCGGAAGTACTAAAACATGAATCCGAGCATTTATTTGAAATATTTAGAAAATTATTTTCTATATTTATAAATGGTGAAAAAGTTCCTGAAAAATATAAACTAGGATACATTTTGACAATCCATAAAAAAAACCAATGTGAAAATTATAGAGGTATAACAGTTACAAGTACTACGAATAGACTATATGGACGTATGCTGAAGTATTATTTAGAAAAAAACGATATAGATATGGAATTAGAGGAACAGTCAAGATTTATAGCAGGTCGTTCCACAACCAACAATATATTTTGCATTACTCAGGTAATAGAAAAGAAAATGCAATATGGACAACCTTTACACTTACTATTTGTATATCTTGAGAAAGCATACGATAAGTCCCCATAAAGAAACTATGGATAACTTTAAGACGCATTGGAATTAAGACTATGATAATTAAAGCTATACAAAATGTATGCCAATTGCACATCTAAAACTAAAATTGGTAATAAATGGCCATATGGTTTTACTATAAATAAAGGTCTACGTCAAGGTTGTTGTCTATCACTGACTCTGTTTAAAATATATGTACATGAAATATTAAAGAATTGGAGGAGTAAATGATCAAGCATGGGAATTCCTATTTCAAACAATAAAACTTTATATAACGAACAATTTGCATATGATTAATTGAAGGGTCTAGTGAGAGAGGGAGCTATGCCACTTTGAGAAGAAATGGAAATAATCAGTGCTATTTATATTAAAATTTATATTTTTGCTTTTGCATAGTTTAGAAAACAGTTAAGTTAAAGCAGAAATAAGTTATCCCTTTATTGTACAAATAATTTATAAACTCAATCTATTTCCATTTCATCTCAAAGTGGCATTGCTCCTTCTCTCACTAGACTCCTCAAACATTAATAGCACAAGATTATGAAGATTTAAAACATATGACTGGAAAATAAATTGAAGAATATGATTGATAAATGGAGATTCATTTTGAACATGAAGTAAACAAAATATTTATCAATTGGTGAACCAGAACAAAATTTAATTTTGGAGACTGGAGAAACAATATAATCTTGAAGTGAGATCATATATTTAGGAATTAAAATAAATAAAAATGGAAGTTATGAAGTGAAAATAAGAAACAGAAATAATAAAGGGAAATTTGCAATTGCTTGTCTACAATCGAATATTCCGTCCATAGTAATTATGCCCAAGGGCAGGTCTTTCACTGCAATCATAGCATTTCCATACCAGGCTTTGCAGCCTTTACTAGGGAATTATAGGTGTGGTAGATTCCCGTTGCTTTCCACACCGCTGAAGGATGATGATGATAGTGACAAGGATGATGATGATGGCCGGATGATTTTCGGGGACCGTTGGTCCCTAAGCTTCCTGACATTTGTCTTACAGGTGAAGAAAAATTGAGGGATAAAAATATAAATAATAAAAATTAAATGAATATGTATCATACAATTGTTAAAAGCAACATTAGTTATGGAGCAGAATTTTGGGCATTCCATTCCATAGTAATTCTGTCCGAGGGCAAGTCTTTCACTGCAATCATAGAATTTTCATGCTATGCTTTGCAGCTTTACTAGGGAACTGTGCATTAACAACAAAAAGAAATACGTACATTTTGGCAAACAATTAGTATCTATTAGCAACGGAAATGGATTTTATACGAAGGGCGGGAAGAATTTCAAGAAGAAAAAAATAAATAGAAACTCAAAAATGACGATTGAAGACACTATTTTAGATAACATTAAAACTCAGGAATTAAGATGGTACGGACATGTCCAGTAAATGGAAGAGGATCGGCTACCAAAATGTGTTTTGGAATGGAAACCTGGGGGAAGACGAGATAGAGGAAGATCTAAAATCTGCTGGAGTCAGGTAATATATATATATATATATATATATATATATATATACATGAAGGAGAAACACCTACAACCAGGAGATTGGATAGATCGATTAAATTGGCTATTAGGAATCGGACGGTGTCAAATACATTAATCAACCGACGATCCACATATCTTCATAATCATCATCATCACTATGATCACCATGATCATCACTGTTATCATCACAATAATTGTAAGATCTTCATAATCATCACTATGATCATCATGATCATTTCTATTATCATCACCATAATCGCATCATGATCTTCATAAACATAATCACTATTATCACCATAATCACATCATGATCTTCATAATCATCATGACTATGATCATCATAATCATCACTATTATCACCAAAATCACATCATTATTTTATAATCATTACTATGATCATCATGATCAGCACTTTTATCATCATAATCGTATGATTTTCATAATCACCAATATGATCATGTCTATTATCATCATTATAATCGCCATTATCACTCTGATCATCATTATCTACACCATTATCGCCATCATGATTATCATCAACAACAGTTTGATCACCATTATCGTGATCATCATAGAAATAATAAGAGAAAGCTTCAAAGTCCTTAGAGTTAAAAAACTGAATTATACTCTTTAGATGGGTAAATGGCCATGCAGATATCTAACGGAATGAAATGGTAGGCGAAGGAGCAACAGAAGATGACTTGGTAATAACTAACATTAAACATATAAATGTAGAAGCAATGTATGAATCAAATTAAAAGGAACCATAGTGTACGAGAATGATTGATAAACGCCCAAAAGAGACAACTGTATAAAGTCCTTGCGTTCGTTACGTCATAGATAGAAACAAAACCTGACTGCAGATTTAACAATATTGACCGGACGTACGTAGTAAGGTACAGAGAGGACTCACTATAATCCTGTCTGCAAGATGATCTAACAGTTGATGACCTGATATTCGAGTGCGTCAAACTGGAACAAAGAAAGGGAAAAACTCAAGAAAGAAATACAATACATGGCTAATACGTATCAAATGAAAACCTAACTAGCTCAGTGGCTCTATCGAACCCGTAGCTTCTTGGCCGCGCAACATGGGTTCCTGTACTATGTAACAGCTTAAATTTCCAGAATTGAATCTGTGCTTAATTTGTTTATGTATCCGATTCCTGTTGTAATTATTGTTACAGAATTCGGCCACTTTTGTCATTATGAAAAACTAGTGAAAAAATATTGTAAACAATTCAATAACTTTATTCTGCTTCTTTGGCTACTATAAATAACACCGGTCAACATGATTTTTGTTTCATGAGTACCAATAGTTGTACTTAATGCAGTTTTTTATCGTGTTTCAAATATATATTCGGAATTTTGTAAACAATTCAATAACTTTATTCTGCTTCTTTGGCTACTATAAATAACACTGGTCAACATGATTTTTGTTTCATGAGTACCAATAGTTGTACTTAATGCAGTTTTTTATCGTGTTTCAAATATATATTCGGAATTTTTCCATCACCCACAGTTTTTTCTTATTTCAATTTCAATTAATGGATTTAAACAATTATTTTTTAATAAACGTTTTTTCGTCCATTTGTCGAGCACGTGGAACACTTTCATCAGGATATTTCAGCTACGCAAAAGAGATATCAAGGCAAATGGAATCCTAATATGCTGGCCGATTATTGTTGGACCATCAAGAGGGATGCTCCACAGGCGAAATATAGCAGAAAATTGTCATTTCTTACTTTCTAGGTGAGTCCGAATGTTCGAATATTGTGTAGTTACGAATGTACAAATTATTAAATTGTCTGAAATTAAAAATGTCTGTCTCTCGGATACCTTGCATGAAGGAGAAAAGCCGATATCATATTTGAATTCAGGAGAGAAAAAAATACAATCAGAATCATATATTTTTCTTTCTGACACGAAAAAAAAGTTTCTTTTTTGTTGTTCAGTGTAATTTAAACAGTGAATTGAAGCAGCTGACGAGGTTATAACTAGGCCCTATATGTTCCTATCTGAGTTTTTTAAGTTTGCCTAGAATATCATTTAGAGTTTAGAATTATATATAGTGTAACCTGTTGTTGGATTGACTTTTCCGCGCGTGTCTATGCCTACATTCTGTAAAAATCAGTTCTCCAGTCTTCGTTACGTTGTAAAATTAATTGTCAACCTCTATGGTCTCGGGGTAGCGTCACTGCCTCGATACACAGCTGACACGGGTCGATCCCCGGTCGGGACAAGTTTCATGGGTGACTTTTTTCTGGATATTTCCTTACCTGTAATACAAATATCAGGAAACTTTAACGTATAAACAACCCTCGAACATAATCTGGCTATCATAATCATCATTATCGTATTCGCAACATGAATGTGTGTGTGTGAATAGTTTGTTTCGTCTTAATGTTGTGTTGTCTCGGAGGTGACCCTGATATTGAGCTGAGCATTTATTCGGGAAGGCCCTTCATGTCCTTGTGTGGTCAAAAAAACTATGTGTGTGGTTCCTTCTTCCCACAGGTCGTGTTACCGTAAGGCCCGGCAGGAGTGTGGCGTTAAAAGTACCTTTAAGGCGAGAAGCTAAACGAGATAAAGAAGAAAAAAAGTAAAATGAATTAAATTACATCAATTAAATTGCAAAATTGTCAGTCTCGGTGCAAGTAGAGTTGGTGATGTACAATTTGTAATCGCTAGATTGTGCACCAGATTCCTGTGTTAAATTGCAAATCCCTCCGCAGTACATATGTTGAGAAGGTGCTGTTGATAGCGATCCGTCCATCGGATGGGGGACATTTAACCTGGTGCCCTCCTTAGTACGTTTCGACAGAAGTAGCTACATGACGTACCAGGTTTCACCTCCCCTTCTCTATTTTATCGTTCCTCATACATAATACTACACAAACAAATAAACATACACTCATTCTCTCTGTACATAATACAAGAATACATCTACATAAAATGGTTTGCCGAAGTGGTTCGTAAATTGATAATTTATTATATAAACGCCATCTATCCACTCACCGCGTAACCCGAAGCATAAATAGTGGGTGGAATAACTAACTCTAACTCACTGGCACTATCAAACTCGCAGGTTCGTTCCCGCGTGGAAAATCGATCTCCATACATCCCTATCCTGAGCAAATGTTTTCCAATCATCCCCCGTATAATTTACTTATCTCAAATCATGGGTAATATTATTCTCCCACCTCATTATTGATTTATCAACTGAACGTTTTCCCTCTGCTTTCCCTACAAAATGTTTGCATGCCCCTCTTTCATTTCTCATTCGTGCCACATGTCCTACCCTACGAGACTTAACTGTTCCTATTATTGAAACACGTACACATACACTTTTTTGGGGGGGCAGAGATTATATCATAGTGCAGACATAGTTTTTGGCCGGTGATTAAATGCAATGACGTCACGGTGACGTAGCAGCGTGGCGTGTGAACTTGGGGTGCCATGGAGTAGTCATGTGAAATCACGATTACCCTATGACCTGGTTCGCTTTTTTGTTCAAGAAAATAGGATCAATGGCAAGGCAACTTTGTTGAAGTCTTAAAACACATGAAGCCTTGGACTACAACGTGAGGGGGTGAGTGCATATCGTGACACACATTCACAAGGGTGAATTTATATCGATTAACAGTTTCTCGCGTGAGCTCTGATTAGTATAAACAACAAATCCTGGTATAACAGACAGTGTCCAAGGACTCCATTAAACCAATACATTTTTATCCAACATTTCGAAGAGACGTCATAGAAAAAAAACTGCAGATAACGACATTATTCTTCTTAATTAGCACAGTAGCCCAGATGGGCCCTCTCTTGCCCTATGACTCTCCCCCATTTATCCCTGTCCCTCGACAGCTATCTTTAATTTCCATTTCATACCGTCTGCAGATCCCGCGACACATAGTCCCATCATCTTGATCGCTGTCGGCCCTTTGATCTTGTTCCTTCTGGATATCTGTTAAAAATGTATTTAACTTTCCTATAAGTGAAGATTGATGCAACAAGTTCATAGAAAGGAAGCTCACAGGAAACCCAAGAAAATGTTAAGCTATCAATCTGCAGGAAGAAGAAGAAGACCAGGACATCCACTCAAAATACTTTTGATTGGTGTTTCTATTGAGGCCAAAAAGGTCAATAAATGGTCCTGAATTCGTCATTTGATTCACATGGCCCAGCCATCTCAACCTTGACAGTCCAATATATATTGTTATGTCTACTTCTTTATGCAGTCCATACAGTACGAGTACCTGCTTCTACACATATTTCCACACTTGACTGGACCAAAAATTCTCTTCAAAAATCTTTCTTTCAAACGTGGCTATGTGTTCACAGATATTATTTTCTAAAATCCATGTCTCAACGCCATATGTTACAACTCATCTAATTAAAATTTTATAAATTATATTGTATCATATATATATATATATATATATATATATGAATAAGAAAGTTTTCTTGGGTTTTCCACGTCTTGGATTCAAGTTCGGCCCCTGGCCACTGACTCCGACGTTTCGGCATGATCCCACATGCCATTATCAAGGAATGATAAGTTCGAGTCACAGGTTTAGGTCTTATATAATTAAACAAATAGAGTTTTCGCTGTAGTCCGTTTCCGAAGACGTACACCCATCCAAGGTTGTTCTTATGTAGTTAAACATTTTCAGTTTTCAGTGCGGTCCGTTTCCGAAGCCGTACACCCATACAAAGTTCAGTTCTTATGTGGTTAACCACCTTCAGTTTTCAGTGTGGTCCGTTTCGGAAGCCGTACACCCATCCAAGCGTCGACCACGCTCGATGTTGCCCAACCGTTGTTTTCTTTCGTATCTTCTTCGCTGTTCTAGGGATGACATGGTGAGCAGCGAGAGCAGTTTTCCATGTAGATGGTAATCTTTGGGCATCATCTCGGGTGTTCATAGTATGTGGCCTTTTTTCAATCTCTATTGCTTCTCTGTAGATCATAGATTTTTCATGATCTATTTTAGCCAACGTTCTAGATCCGGTGAGGTCGATCTTGTGACCCCTCTGTTTCATGTGTTGCACGAGAGTTGATGTAGGTTCTTGACGATTATTGCAGCCTTATGTTCTTGAATTCGGCAGGAAATTCGTCTGTTGGTACGTCCTACATACGTTTGTTCGCAAGAGGTGCAAGGGATCTCGTAGATGCCTTGTGATTCTAGAGGTATATTATCTTTAGCACACCTAAGTAAATTGGAGATGGTGTTTTTCCGAGTGAAATATAGTTTTTAATTTGATGTTTTTGTAGTACTCGGCTTATTTTATCCGTAGTGCCTTGCACATATGGTAAGAAGGCAGTGCCTAAGGTTTGCTCTTTCTTTCTTCTCCGATGTGCGTGGTTGTGTTTCCTGCTCGTTTTTTTAAACACTTTTCACTGCATGTGTTCGGGATAACCAGTGGCTAGAAGTGCCCGTTTCAGTTGTTTTTCTTCTTCATGAAGATGATCTTGGTCTTGTAAGTCGCAGTGCCGTGATCGGATGACGAGGAGGTGTTGATTACTGAAGTTAGTTGTGCCGGGTGATGGTGTGATGCGGCGTTCAAAAATCTATCAGTATGAGGAGATTGCCGGTATACTGTGTGTGATAATCTTCCATCAGGTCTTATTATCACAAGTACATCTAGAAATGGTAGTCGCTGTTCTTGTTCAACTTCCATAGTGAATTTGATCTGATCATGTTGGCTGTTTAAGTGCGTCAGGAATTCGTTGAGAGCTGATCTACCGTGAGGCCAGATTACAAAAGTATCATCAACGTATCTTAACCATAGTTTTGGCTTAAGTGTTGAAGATTCAATGGCCTTTCTTTCTAAACAAGTCATAAATAAATTAGAGATAACAGGCGAAAGAGGCGATCCCATTGGTGCTCCTTGTACTTGTTTATACATCTGGCCTTTGTACCTGAAGTAGGTGTTATTTAAACAATGATGAGTCAACTCAATGATGTAGTCTGGTGGCTTGATCTCTGATTTGATGAATTCTATAGCTTCGTTGACAGGTACTTGAGTGAATAGAGAAACAACGTCAAAGCTTACTAGAAGATCGTCAGGTTGGATTTCTTGATTCTGAAGATGTTGTAGGAAATGATCAGCATTCTTCACATAAGAATCAGCTTCTTCTGCGTATGGTTGAAAATATTTAGCTAAATATTTAGCTATGTTTTTGCAGTGGTGAGCCAATGGAGCTGACGATGGGTCGAAGAGGAATATCAGCTTTGTGGATTTTAGGAAGGCCGTAGATTTTTGGGCAAAGTGAAGATTTCTCTCGTGGTATTAGTCGCCTCTTCAACTCTTCATCTATAGGTGTATCAAGAATCTTCTTCTTCGTTGTTTTTCTCCAAGTACGTCGTAGGATCACTGGTGCGGGGTTTGTAGGCTTCAGAATTTAAAAGGGCTGTCATCTTCAAATCGTAGTCGGCCGAATTCATCACAACGGTGGCATTTCCTTTATCAGCTGGTAAAAATAATTATGTCAGTATTGTCACGAAGGTCTTTTAGTGCTCTGATTTCTTCTGATGACATATTCTTTCTAGGATGGGTTGATTTTCTAAGTATACCACAAGCTTCTTGTCGTATTATTTCTGCTTCATTGTTGGGAAGTTGGTCAATAGACGTTTCAACTGCCGTAATGATTGTCTCCACTGGAATACGAGATGGGGTGACAGCAAAATTAAATCCTTTGGCCAAGGCAGAGATAGCAGCAGGCTGTAGATTTTGGTTGGATATGTTGTGTACCACCTTGTTCTTATCGAGTGATCTGGTGTGTGGAAGCACTGGTTTTTGTTTCTTGTATAATGCCTCAAATTTATTAATTTGTCTTGCGGTAGTTAGGCTGGTGTTGGTTGCAGCCCGTTGATTGGTGAGATCATCTAACGAACTCCATAGAAGTGGATGTAGGGTTGACGATAGTCTCATCCTAGAAAGAATATGTCATCAGAAGAAATCAGAGCACTAAAAGACCTTCGTGACAATACTGACATAATTATTTTACCAGCTGATAAAGGAAATGCCACCGTTGTGATGAATTCGGCCGACTACGATTTGAAGATGACAGCCCTTTTAAATTCTGAAGCCTACAAACCCCGCACCAGTGATCCTACGACGTACTTGGAGAAAACAACGAAGAAGAAGATTCTTGATACACCTATAGATGAAGAGTTGAAGAGGCGACTAATACCACGAGAGAAATCTTCACTTTGCCCAAAATCTACGGCCTTCCTAAAATCCACAAAGCTGATATTCCTCTTCGACCCATCGTCAGCTCCATTGGCTCACCACTGCAAAACATAGCTAAATATTTAGCTAAATATTTTCAACCATACGCAGAAGAAGCTGATTCTTATGTGAAGAATGCTGATCATTTCCTACAACATCTTCAGAATCAAGAAATCCAACCTGACGATCTTCTAGTAAGCTTTGACGTTGTTTCTCTATTCACTCAAGTACCTGTCAACGAAGCTATAGAATTCATCAAATCAGAGATCAAGCCACCAGACTACATCATTGAGTTGACTCATCATTGTTTAAATAACACCTACTTCAGGTACAAAGGCCAGATGTATAAACAAGTACAAGGAGCACCAATGGGATCGCCTCTTTCGCCTGTTATCTCTAATTTATTTATGACTTGTTTAGAAAGAAAGGCCATTGAATCTTCAACACTTAAGCCAAAACTATGGTTAAGATACGTTGATGATACTTTTGTAATCTGGCCTCACGGTAGATCAGCTCTCAACGAATTCCTGACGCACTTAAACAGCCAACATGATCAGATCAAATTCACTATGGAAGTTGAACAAGAACAGCGACTACCATTTCTAGATGTACTTGTGATAAGAAGACCTGATGGAAGATTAGCACACACAGTATACCGGAAATCTACTCATACTGATAGATATTGAACGCCGCATCACACCATCACCCGGCACAAATAAATTCAGTAATCAACACTCTCGTCATCCGATCACTGCGACTTACAGACCAAGATCATCTTCATGAAGAAGAAAAACAACTGAAACGGGCACTTCTAGCAAATGGTTATCCCGAACATGCAGTGAAAAGAGTGTTTAAACGAGCAGGAAACACACCAAGCACATCGGAGAAGAAAGAGCAGACCTTAGGCACTGCCTTCTTACCATATGTGCAAGGCACTACGGATAAAATAAGCCGAGTACTACAAAAACATCAAATTAAAACTATATTTCACTCGGAAAACACCATCTCCAATTTACTTAGGTGTGCTAAAGATAATATACCTCTAGAATCACAAGGCATCTACGAGATCCCTTGCACCTCTTGCGAACAAACGTATGTAGGACGTACCAACAGACGAATTTCCTGCCGAATTCAAGAACATAAGGCTGCAATAAATCGTCAAGAACCTACATCAACTCTCGTGCAACACATGAAACAGAGGGGTCACAAGATCGACCTCACCGGATCTAGAACGTTGGCTAAAATAGATCATGAAAAATCTATGATCTACAGAGAAGCAATAGAGATTGAAAAAAGGCCACATACTATGAACACCCGAGATGATGCCCAAAGATTACCATCTACATGGAAAACTGCTCTCGCTGCTCACCATGTCATCCCTAGAACAGCGAAGAAGATACGAAGAAAAACAACGGTTGGGCAACATCGAGCGTGGTCGACGCTTGGATGGGTGTACGGCTTCCGAAACGGACCACACTGAAAACTGAAGGTGGTTAACCACATAAGAACTGAACTTTGTATGGGTGTACGGCTTCGGAAACGGACCGCACTGAAAACTGAAAAAAATGTTTAACTACATAAGAACAACCTTGGATGGGTGTACGTCTTCGGAAACGGACTACAGCGAAAACTCTATTTGTTTAATTATATAAGACCTAAACCTGTGACTCGAACTTATCATTCCTTGATAATGGCATGTGGGATCATGCCGAAACGTCGGAGTCAGTGGCCAGGGGCCGAACTTGAATCCAAGACGTGGAAAACCCAAGAAAACTTTCTTATTCATACTTATATCCGCGAAAATCTGCAATATAATATCATATATATATATATATATATATAACCCCAAGTTATTAAATGTATGGTATACGCTCAGACGAATCAAACATGCTAGTCAGTGTTCAATTTCGGATTTCAGGTAAACCTCAACTTCTTACTATCGGATTTAGCTCAGTTTTGGAAAATACCAACCTCGGCTTATTTTAATAGGATGCACTGAGTTTCGTTGTGAAACATTGACAATAGTGACCACTAGAGCGATTTTTAAATTTTCACTACTGGTGAACTCCTACACCTAATGGTTTTAGAGGGTCCAATTGTGAATCTAAACCATCGAGGACTCATTCAGACACACACAAAAAAATTAATCAAAATCGATCCAGTCGTTTAGGAGGAGTAGAGTGGCAAACATACGTACATACGAATTATATATATATATATATATATATATTACATTTTATAAATTATGTTGTACAGAGAAGAAAATCACAAATTTCACAAAAACAACGGAATAATATTACACTGGGCAACAATGATTTCATTGCATGGAACTTCTGAATGTTTCTAGGGTGAAACATACCCAAAGAATCCAGATTGGAACTCAGAAAAATACTATCACGTCACATTTTCTCAGAAATAATGGTTTACCAATTTCCATTATGTGTAATTTTCTGAAAAACCTTGTTTCACAATACCTGCAAATTCATGTTTATGTTTTAAGTCTATTTTGTTTCTAGGATGAAACTTACCCACAGAATTCAGATTTGAACTCAGAAAAATCCTCAGAAATTATAGTTATGACATTACTAAATGAAGACTTTTTTACTCTGTTTGAAGGGTGTCTTCCTACATAATGGGAATCTATATGCGTCACTTCCAGTTGGTTACTCTGTGATTCACAAAGAGTCTTATGAATATCTGGAACTACTGTTGACCAAGACAAAATATAAAGAATATAAATGGAAACTGTGTGGAGATTTCAAAGTTATCTCACTCTTGTTAGGTCAACAGTTAGGTTATACAAAATATCCGTGTAAGGACAGTCGGGCAAAGGCACAACATTGGATTAAGAAGGAATTGCCCCGAAGACAATAGAATGTTGGTTAAAAAAAAACATTAAGAAGAAGAGTTTCATTGAGGCATCTGTTGTTCTCTTACGTCCTCTCCATATTAAGTTAGGTCTCATGAAACAATTTTTCAAGGTCTTGGACAAGTAAGGGCGTTGCTTTTTGTACATTAGTGAAAAGTTCCCAGGTTTAAGCAACACAAAAGTGAAAGAAGGTATATTTACAAGCCCGGATATCATGAAGCTGCTTCGTGATGATACTTTTAAAAGTAAAATGAATTCGAAAGAGTTGTTAGCATGGCAATCATTCCGAGATGTTGTTACAAAAACTTAATTAATGATATAAAATAATTAATTAGTATTAATATTCACATATTTAAATAAATTTTAATAAAAACTTTCTGGGTAATATAAAAGACCCAGATTACAAAAACTAGGTGTAAACAAAATGTTGAATTCATTCAAGGAACTTGGATGTAACATAGGTCTTAAGGTCCACATGCTACATTCTCAGTTGGACTACTTTCCCGAGAATCTTGGGGACTACAGTGAAGAACATGGAGAGATCTCCAGCAAGATCTCAAGGAATTAGAAACAAGACACCAAGGCAGGTGGAACACCACAATGCTCGCCGACTACTGTTGAATTATGAAGAGGGAAACTCATAGAAGTGTTTATAAAAGGAAGCCAACAGGAAAAAGCTCCACGTGCAAAAAAAAATATCACATTGAATACTGAAGATGGACTGTACTCTTTATCACTATATATTACGTTGACAAATTGAAAATATTACAATATTTAGTCATTTCTAATAGTGACTGCATTATTATTTTACTTACAACTTCATAAAAAAAAGTTTGTCTTAAAACCACTGCATTTGTGCATTGAGCGTTACACTAATCTCAGTTTTGAAAAACTCCTGACGTGATATACGGAAACCGTTTGCAGATTCGGTTTCAGCACACCTGAAATATATTAGGGCATATCTCAAAGTGTGTGCAATGTTCTGAGAGTTAAAATTTGTTGCCCAATGTTAATATTATTAAGCCATCTTTAGCATTAAATAACAAGGACAATACGATGAAGAGATGAAAGCCGAATAACAGCAAATGAGATGCAATTTATGCGCCGTACAGCAGGCTACACAAAGTGGGACCATAAAAATGAGGAAATTGTGGAAGAGTTGGGCGTAGAAGTCATTCTACAACATATACAAAACCACTAGAACAACTGGAAAGTCAATCTTCAACGAATGTCTTCTCATAAAATTCCAAAAGCTGTGCTTCGTTACTATCCTCAAGGCAAAAAATCACTGGGACGTCCAAAAAGCGCTGGATGGAAAATTCATCCTTGAGACCGTAACAGGCCACATGGTCTAATACTTGCACGGATTATGATGATGAAATTGTATTGTCATAAATATACTATATCAATCAATTTTAATTAATATTTATTTCAGTAATGAGCGTTATATGATGTTACAGACAGCATTAGAGAAAAAAAATATTTAATACATTTTTAACTAACTCACTGGCGCCCAGAGATTTGTCGCCGCGAGGACATAAACCCCTATACCTGATCTAATGTGTCTTTTTCTTTATTGCTCCTCAAATATAATAATAATAATAATAATAATAAGAATACTAATAATAATAATAATATAATAAATAAAATAATAAAGGCCCCCAAAAAAAATTTATTTTACCTAGCAGAGTAAGAAGGCATTAAGGCCTTGTCTACCCTCAACTAAGGTAAAGAAATGTAAAAAAAATATTCTCACAGCCAAATTAATGAACTCACTGACTCTATCGAACCCAAAGGTCCATGGCCGCGCGGAAATAAGCTCTCCATACATCCCTATCCTGAGCTAATGTTTTCCAACCGTCCCCTGTATAATCTACTTCCCTCAAATCATGGTTAATGTTATTCTCCCAATCATTATTGATCTACCTACTGGACTTTTTCCTCTGGTTTTTCTACAAGAAGCTTCCGTGTACCTCTTTCATTCCCCATTTGTGTCACATGTCCTGCCCATCACAGTTTACGATACTTAACTGTTCTTGTTATATCTCCTATAAAGACAATTTAGCTCACTGTTGTGTACTTTTGTCAATTCGCTTGTTTGTTCATCTCTCTTTGGTCCAAAAATTTTCCTAAAAATTTATTCTCAAACACTCGTAATCTTCTTTCCTCCCTTAAAGTAAGAGTCCATGTTTCTCATCCATACAAAGACACTCGTATCACTGGGATAATAATGTTTTTTTATAAATTTTCACATCTAAATTACAATAAAGATAATGATGGCATGTAATAAACATTACAATATAGTTTGATTTAATCTAGATTTAACGAATGAAATATAAAATGTAGAAGATAGAAAAATGAGAAAAAATACTATTAGTGATATCGAATGAATTTAGTTCTGGAGAAAAACTAATTATTTAACAACAAATAATTGTATAAGCGTGACTTAAAAGTATCAAGTGTTGCGGCAATCACTGATATCTTGAGGGAGGGAATTCCAGGAGCGAGCAGATTCTTAGACGGTGAGCTGCAGTCTTAGGCGTGTGCAAAGAACGAGCCAATTGCTCATTTGGAAATTATGCCAAATTCTGTGCTTGTCGTCTATTCACAAAGAGGCCATATTTATATATCATTAAAGGAAGGATTATCTGTGTACCATAGCTTTATGCATCGTATCAACTTATTTCCTCACTGTACTCGTAATTAATTAATCCATTCGAACATCTCGCCTCATCAGAAGTTATTATAACATCTTACACCATTCAACAACTCTGTGTGATGGCTTTACATACAAGTCCAGGATATTTCTGAGTAAAATCCATTAGATCTTTTTTCAATAAATTCTCTTAATCCCTCCACTATATCCGTTATTTTTGCAAAACTTTAAAATTATTTTCGTCCCGCGTCGTATCCGAGTGGTTAATGCAAAATGTCCTGATGCAGAGCTATGGAACTTGCGCTGCTTCCAGTCCCCTGGCGAATACATTTTCTCATGAAATTTCGACCAGTATTAGTACGATTTGGGTATCTACAGTAAGTAGCGGCTCCTGGTTGAGAAAACCAGCTATAACGGCTGGAGGACCTGACATGCTGACCACATGTCACCCTTACACTGACTGGATGATCGTCTACCTCTGTGATTAACACATGTGGATGTGAGACCAGCAGCCGACTGGTAGGACACGAGTCTTCTAGGCCTGTTGCACCGTGGAGTTGGAGTTTAGTTTAAAATTATTCTGTGTAATGTTTACCAATTGTTTCCTGTAAAATTCACTTCCTTCAAATCATGGTTAATGTTATTCTCCCACCTCATTCTATGGGCATTACTTCTCTCTTTTCCAAGAAGAACTTGTCATGCCCCTATTTCATCCCCAATTCGTGCCTCGTGTCCTCCCCATCACATTCTACGAGGCTTAACTGTTCCTATTTCATCTGGTTTCTCTTAATAATAATGTAGATAACGTTTATGTAGCGCCTGAGAAAACTAGCTGTAGCGGCTGTAGAACCGAACATGCCTACCGGATGCTGTACCGGCTGTAGAACCGAACATGCCTACCGGATGCCACCAATACTGGTTAGATAATCGTCAACCTCTTTGTTAACACATGTGGATGTGAGGTCCGCAGCCAGTTGGTAGGTCAAGGACTTCTAGGCTTGTCGCACCATGGAGTTTTAAGTTTATATTTCTCGATAAAATTGTCTGTCCGTCCCTTTTGTTCCACAAAATGCCTTAAGAACGTTTCTATCTATCTTCGGGTTTTTACAGCTGCTGCCGTCTTCCCGTGTCAAACTTCCAAAGCTTCAATGCTTATCCCCCTTGTTTGCATTACTGTCTTCATGTTTTCCTCCTTCTTTCTGGTTGGTTGCCATTGATATAATTGCTTCTGCCATCGCTCATCTTCCGTTCTTAAAACATATCCTAACCACTTTAATTCCTTCTCCTCAATTGCTTCAATTATTCTTTCTTCTGGTTCCATTATATTTCTAATTTCCTTATTTGTGACATGTTCTAATTTTGACTTTCTGGCCCTTCTGCGTAAATAATTAATTTCTATTAGTCTAAAAGAATTCAATTAATCTATTCTTGTAGTACTTATTGATTGTCCATATCTCACTTCCATACATTGTAACTGATTCCACCAATGTTTTACCAATATATTTTTTGTGTATTTCCAAATATGCTTATCCCACCATATGGAATTTAACGATGTTATTATTTTGCTACTCAATTAAATTCTATGCTTTATGTTCTCTTTGCCTATACCTTCAATGTTATCCATAATTATTCCCAAATATTTAGATTGTTTCACTTGCTTTATTTGAATTCCTTCTTCCAATATTAAACTATCTCTTTCATTGCTATTTATTGCCAAATATTGATTTTTTTTGTAAATTTACTGGAGACCCCATGATTCATATGTGTTTTTCAACCTTTTTATCATGAATTCCATATCAAATTTGTCTCGCGCTAAAACCAGTTGATCATCAGCAAATTGTAATATCAGCAAAAATCTGTTGCCTATTGGGATACCCATACCTTTGCAGCTTTGTTTCCATTTCATTAATATCAATTCTACATAAATATTAAATAAAATTGGTGATAGACCACCCTTGTTTCAATCCCTTTGTGGTTTTTATAGGATTAGATATTATATTTCCCTAAGAACTTTATTCTCAAATACTTAAATCTTCTCTTCTCCATTAAGAGCCCAAGTTCCGCATTCATATAACTGGTGTATTAACCGTTTTACATATTTTTAGTTAAAGTTTTGTTTTTTATACGTTTGATGACAAAAGAATGTCCCTGGTAGGCTCAATGCATTAAGTAATTTTGATAAGCCAGTGTGGGGATTCTTTACATGTGACGCGAAACATATTTCTAAGTTCCGATCATACACCATGCGCATGCGCCAACAAACTCGAAGCGGTTTACATTATGGAATCACGGGATGTAGCCAACGTTTACACGATATTTAACGAACCTAAAAGCTAATCTAACGCAATTTAAGTAATCTAACCCGTGAAAGACTAACCTAAAAGCTAACCTAACGCAATTTAAGTACTGTTGTGAAAGAATGCAACGCCCAAAAATAAATAGCAAATTCTGAAATTGTATACAGTTAATTAGTACATACTCTTTGTTGGCTGCACTGGATATTCGTTAAATCAATATGGCTGCTACGTCTTCATGCTTCGTATGTAATTAAATATCATAGAAAAATATGTTGAAGTAATCGTTAGAGAAAATATAAAAATCATTGTAAATGGTGGGAAATAATTTGAAAAATGAAACCCTAAGAGTAAAATTTGACAGGAGTTATGAAGTAATTAAAAAAGTCGCGTCACATGTTGTAAAGAATAGCCGCCACAGTCGTCCTCAGTGGTATAAGGGTCGCGAGTGTTTCAGGTGCAAATCCGACCTAGCTTTATTTTTTCCCCCAAAGGTCAAGTCTCTAGGGAGAGAGAGTTTAATTCGAAAGTCCCTAGTTAAAATATTATCAGGCTCGTAAAATAACCTCAAGTCTAAATCAGAGCCTCTGAGCAATATTTAATCAGAATTTCCCATACAAATAATACTTTATTTGTCTAATACACGACTCTTTGAGACGATGAGCTAACCACTGTTACTCGCTGATATCTGTAGAGAAATAGACGTATCTATAATTACTCATGGAAGGGAGCACCCTTGCCTCGCGAAGGGATATACCAGTATACACAGATAGTTTTTAATAATAGGCTTACTATAAATCAATAATTAAATATATAGTGTGCATTTCTGAGGTTGGGCGCGTGAAAGGCGGAGTTAATTACCCCGATGTTGTGAATGGTGATAAATGATAACGAAGTACTAGCACATTTTTTACGTGTAAGCTTAACCTAAATTCCAAACCTGGGCGACGCGACGATAGGAACAAGTCTAATTACATTTTAAGGAACAATCTTCTTTCTCTGATACGACTTTTTTTTATCAGACTGTACTTTGTAGTTACCTTCGTACATAAAATGTAATTATTATCCAAAGTTACGTAATTAAAGGCACTTTGACACACAACATGATGAATTACTGTTCTCATAATTATTTAGAGTTCAATTCTAAAACTATAATTTAATTCTAATACAATTTTTTGCAATTAGATCAATGAGCCCCGGATGAGGTGCAGTTGTAAAAGTGAGAAATTAAACTGAAGTACACAAAAAAAAAGATCATTGTGATAAAACTGAACATTTAATTATTTTGTCTTATATGAACTAGCATCTCCGGCAGACGTCCTGCCCGAACGTTCAATTCTCGTGTCATGGTAGGACGATAAGAATATGTTACTTTTTTACCATAAAATTCACTAATTAAGACGTATTAAATAGGATCGCAAGAAAACTCCTCACTGGAATATTTTAAGCTTGCATGATGACATCACATTTTCGTCGCGCGGAATATGTCGATAATGCAGATTACTACACATCTTACATAAAAAATACTATAACCCGATCGCAGGGCTACCTACCGAGTCCAATTGTGAATCTAAACCATCCAGGGACCCACTCAAACTCAAAACAATTCATCAAAATCGGTCCAGTCGTTTAGGTAATTTTTAATTTCGAGTTTCAAGTAAACCTCCACTTCTAATTATAGGATTTAGTTCATTTTTGGAAAATGACCACCTCGGTTTATTTTAATAGGATATACTAAATTTCTTTCTGAAATATAGAAAAATGTGACCGGTAAAACGATTTTTAATTTTCACTTCAGATGAACTCCTACACCTAATGGTTTTAGAGGGTTAAATTGTGAATCTAAACCATCGAGAGACCCAACCAGACACAAAAAAATCATGAAAATAGTTCCGGCCGTTCAGGAGTTCACTGACAAACACGTACAATCAGTAAAAATCAATTTGTTAAGACCGATGACGGAATATGTACTATTAGACCATAAACAAAACAAACATATTAGACAGGAGTTGAACAATCTAAATATATTAAACGTAACTCTCAGTTATATAAATAGATGAACATGGCCAGAGATTGTCACCAAATTAAATAAAAAAAATACAACTGCAGACCCATAGGACGACGGATGTGAGATGGCCACAACGACCATAGAATGACCAGTTCTAGACTTCAATTAACTAATTGGCACAAACCAGGCCCAACCCGTAATGTTTATCATGATTATATAAATCCAGTCGTTAAACAACAAGGTTGTTATATAACTTTGACTTACCAGACAGCTCTCTTGGTATCATCTACAATAACAGTTTAAATTTCTGATTCCATGCTCTTTAAGCTTTGACTTAAATTACATCCGAACGGTACCCTAGTAACCTACTAACAAAGTAATCGCTCCGTCACAATAAATATTCAGTTGTTCGTAATTTTTACCATTTTTATTTTTATTCTTACTTATATAATCTTTAACGCATTAGGTCATATCGCATTTGGGATAATCCAATCAAATCGGACAGCAAAAAATCTTGCAATTTACTTTTTTTTTAATTTTATGTATCCCTAAATATCGTGAATACATTTAAAACGTATTAATATCGAAATTTATTTTTTGTCATTTGTAGGTGCATAGTTATGACGATCTAAAATTATCGTAAATATGATAAACTAAAAGTTTACTAATATTTCTGAAACAATAAACAGCAACATTTTTCTTCAAACGTATTTATATAGGTAATATCATGTAGTTTAAGAGTTATTTTCATAATTAGGATATTTTTATTTTCGGTGTCAATTCTCTATTTTATGGCGGTTTACTGCAGTACATGTCAAAAAATGTAAATGAAAAAAATACATGATACTATTCACGAAATAAGGATTAATTTCCAGCAATTACCTTTTTGTTGGGATCAATCGTTCAGCCAATATAAATGTTTGTTATTCTATTTTCGTTAAAATGTGGAGGATCCACAGCTTAACTGGTTCAATTCACGACCAAGGTCGCGCGCGTTGTTAATTAAAACAGCTGAACCCCGCTACATCAGTGACTTTTTCAACTGTCATTAAATATAATAGATTATTGTATGTTCTGCTTAATGTACCGTAAATTTATAAAAGTGGCGATATTTTAATTCTTACGCAATAGATGTTTATTTATGGAATTTAATTGCTGAAGCGAGAAGTAAAGAGCTCTGTTACTTACGTTTACTGTGAATTATTAAACAAATGATTTGTAACTCACTGGCTCTGTCGAACCTATAGGTTCGTGGCCGCGCGGACATAAGCTCTCCATACATCCCTATCCCGAGTTAACGTTTTCCAATCATCCCCTTTTTATTTTTCTTCCCTCAAATCATAGTTAATGTTATTCTCCCACCTCATTCTAGGTCTTCTAACTGGGCGTTTTCCCTCCGGTTTTCCTACTAGAAATTTCTAAGCACCTCTTTCATCCCCCATACGTGCCACGTGTCCTGTCTATCGCAGCCTACGACAATTAACTGTTCTTATTATATCTGGCTTTCTATATATATCATGTAGCTCACTATTATGTAGTTTTCACCGTTCACTTGTCTGTTCATCTCTTTTTGATCCAAAAAATCTCCTAAGAACTTTATTCTCAAATACTCATAATCTTCTTTCCTCCTTTAAAATAAATTATTTATTTTGTTACAATTGTTTCATTACAGTTTAAATGTAATATTATAATAAAAACTCTTACATCATCAATTGAATAACCTGGTATAGATTTTTTTTATGTTATAATTACTAATTTCAATCCTAAAATAACGTTTTATTCAGTGTGCTGTATTGTACCCTGAAAACTATGACGAAATAGTGTTGTTATAAGATATCACTTCCAAATAAAACCGAATATTTTAATACTCGTACCACTTCCTACCAAACGATAATAATGTAGGATCAGCAGGTCTTCCTTAAACATCTGCTTTTCCATCAACAAATCTCAAGTTCAGATTACATACTAGGCAGTTGATTTACATCAGTCCGTGTGTTTAGTGCATCTCGTCATTTTAAGTGTCACAGTCAAATTAAAAATAATATCTTATTGTTTTTAACTCACAAGTTTGCAGATCTACAAAGACTAAATGGTGAGTTAGAAGTTAAATGTAATTTTAATTTTGTATATATTATTATACAATAGTTATCAACAATATTATGTGTAAATATATAATCTTACAATTTCTTAAATGTTTCTGGAATGAGAGAATAATCGTAGAAATATACATTTTGTGTTATAAAAGGAAAATAATGGGAAGTTTAGGCATTGAATTAAACACTATAATAATAGTTTAGCTTATATCGTGCATTTTAATATCATCTTTGATATGTCATGAGTAGGGGATGTAAGATTAGTTAAGTGATGCCAAGCCAATAAAATATATTTATACCTCTTAAATATTACTTGTATCAGCATGAAAATTGTTATAAATTATTATCGATAACTTAACATTCCTTACAATATTCAACATCAGACGTCAGTGTAGTGTATAAGTACAGACTATTACAACACATTACAAACTACTCTCTAGAAAATATTTTTTAATAGGCCTACAAGGTTGAATTTTTAGGTTGCTTAGTAATTTAAATTAAACTATACATTGACCAAAGTCAGCAAAAAATTAACCGCCTAATGGAGATAACAATAAAGATTGTTACATTTTATGACGCTCTCTAACAAGTGAGGTCATTATGTAGCAATTTATTTCAAGCGCGAGGTTCTCCTACGTACCGTAAATCTACGACACGAAGACTCACGGATTTCCTTCCTTCTGGAGAAAGCTACATTCAGAATTGTCACGCCTTTAAAATTCCATTGATTCCTGTCGAGTTTGAACCCGCGAACCTCGGAATCGGAGGCGTGCAGAGTAACCACTAGTCCACGATGATGATGATGATGTAATGATAGTAATAATGATAATGATGATAATAACAATAAAACATGTTTGGAAGTACACAAAAGACTATTACCAAGTAATTCCGTCATTGTTCGTACGAGCGAGCGATCTTTACTCACGCGTAGGGTATTGCGGGAAATCTACACATAGGAGATTTTAGGGAAAATAATTAATTTTGGTAGTTTCCTTTCATCCCACCACTTTAATACTAATTACAAACAACTAACTGGTCATCAGGTAATGATGTGGTATTTTTTGATTTTATAAAATTTTTGGTGGGAAAGGTGAATTGCATATTAATGTCATTTACGCCCTTCAGAAACATACTAATTTTCAAGCGATAGAGCACAAAATCATCTATAATGTGACTATCTTTTCAAGTTGAGGGAGTAGTTAAACTTCGAGAAATTTATTTCATAAAAGAGACTATTTAAAACAATACGATAAATTCACAGCTCTATTACTCTTTAATTACATCAAACGAAGACCTGAAATTTGGTTCAGATATTCAGTATATCATAAAGTTTCACTATAAAAAATTATAAACTTTTAAAGATGCGAGTTCAATTTTCACAATTTTTTTGCCAATTTCGTATAGAATGTCCCATTTAAGACTTTATGTATGTATATACATCCATTAAAGCTGACACTAACAAATTGGGGCTGGAAGAAACGTCATTAAAACTAAATATGTGGTCACATGCATTTGATTAAATGGGGTCTAATGAAAATAGTTTGACAAATGTTGTGAATTTTATATAAGTCCTACCTAGTAAAAATGATTACAAACAGGAAAAAGGTGCACAAAAAGTTACATGTACGCGAAACTGAACAAACGCGTGCTAATATGCACACAGGAACTCTTGTCATCCCAAATTTTCTCAAACTAGTTAAACTAAAAATATATATAACAGTTATTCTTCCAGTTGTATTATATGGATGCGAAACATGGACTTGAGAAGGAAATATGTCAAATATTTGAAAATAAAGTTCTTAGGAAAAATTTTAGGCCAAAGAGAGATGAGCAGAGAGGTTAATGGAGAAGACTACATAACAATGGGTTACATGGTCTGTATGGGAAACTAGATGTAATAAGAAGGGTTAAATCTTGCAGACTGCGATAGGGTGGCACTAATGAACAATAAAAGAGGGTCATGAAAACTTAGGAAAACTAGAAGGAAAGCGCGCAGGCAGGCCAAGAATGAGGTGTGAGAATAATATTAGCCATGATAGAGCATGCCATCAAACCTTTAGAGAATGAAGAAGGCTTACAACTCAATGGTATTAGTCTATGCTGATGAGTAGTACTATTGGGCGATAGCGAGGAAATATTAAAGGCCAACACGCACACACTATTGAGTAACACTAAGAAATTGGGATTGGAAGTAAATATCAATAAAACTAGATATGTGGTAACACACAGAAATACATTATATAATGGAAATGGACAGCTAATGACAAATGAGGGAAATTTTGAGGAAGTGGCTGAATTAAGATACCTAGGAACAATAATCAGAAATAGGAATGAGATGCACAAAGAAATTAAATATAGGCTCAATTCTGGAAATGAATGCTTTTATGCAGTACAGAGACTCTTGACATCCCAACTCCTTTCAAAAAAGTTAAACTGAAAATATAAAAAACTATTATTTATATTATATGGATGCGAAACATGGACTCTTACTTTAAGGGAGAAAAGGCGGTTACGAGTATTTGAGAATAAAATTCTTAGAAAAAATGTTTGGACCAAAGAGAGAGGAACAGACAGGTGAATGGAGAAGATTTACATAATATTGAACTACATGGTCTTTATATAAAGCCAGATGTAATAATAACAGTTAAGTCTCGTAGACTGTGATGGGCAGGACATGTGGCACGAATGGGGAATAAAAGACGTGCATGAAAGCTTCTTCTGGGAAAATCAGAGGGAAAACGCCTAGTTGGTAGATCAAGAATGAGGTGGGAGAATAACATTAATTATAATTTGAGGGAAGTACATTATACAGGATGATTGGAAAAAATAGCTCAGCATAGGTTTGTATGGAGAGCTTATGTCCGCGCGGCCGTGAACCTATGGGATCGATAGTGCCAGTGAGTCAGTTAGTTATGATTTAAGAGAGGTGAATTATACAGGGGATGATTGGAAAACATTACCTCAGGATATTTCTTATGGAGAGCTTAGCTATGTCCGTGCAGCGTGAACCCCTGAATTAGATATTGCCAGTGAGTTATTTAGTTAGTTAATGCCAGGTAAATAGTACACCTGTTAATTGTTTGGTCTTCAACTATTTCTAGATAATTATAAACTACTCCAGTAAGAGTTAAACTTTTCGTTAGATTAATATAAACTTGAGTGTGTGTGGTGTGTGTGTGTGTGTGTGTGTGTGTGTGTGTGTGTGTGTGTGTGTGTGTGTGTGTGTGTGTGTGTGTGTGTGTGACCCAATATATTTGACTTACGTTAGTAACATAACCGCTAGTCCATTCAGGCTTCTAGAAATTATATATGTCTACTCGTCCATTCTGTCATTAAGCAACGAAATTTTCATTTGAGTTATCTTTAGTATCATATGCAATGTTAGTTTGAATTTCAAATTCCAGTTTTTCTTCTCTTCATGCCACTTAAATTTGAATTCTTTCTGAACAGTAACATAGCAACGCATCAATAAGTAATCGCTCCGCCACAATAAACACTCAGTAATATTGCTCATAATAACGGCTATATATTACACTTTCATATTTTTAGATGCTTTAACATCAAGGTTATATTCGTTCCTAAGACTATATATATGTGTGTATATATATATATATATATATATATATATATATATAAATTAAATTAACTGTATATTTATTTTGTGTTACATATTTTGTATAGAAAGTTGCTGTTTTTATTTTTATAAAATTGTCATTATGAATAAATGAGTGCTTGTATTGGAATTCCAACCCAACGTTTCTCTCTATGACTGAAGATAACTAGGGAAACATTAGGTTGTTTGGCATAAGTATTAGAACCCGGGACCTCACAAATGCCTGTCTAAAAGCTACGCCTGAAACTACGTACCTCTCTCGGTGGAATTAACGAATTCCGAAAAAATTAAAGCTATTGAGGTTGTTCTTATATAAATATTTCTGAATCGGGACAGGGAGGGGCAGGGAGGCCGAGCGGGAGAGACAGGTAAAAACCAGCGCCAAAAGGCAAAGAAGAAGAAGACGACGAAAATGAAGAAGGAGGAAGAAAAGAAGAAGAAGCAGAGGAAGGAGAAGAAGAAGAAGAAGCAGAGGAGAAGAAGAGAGAAGAATGCAGAGGAGGAAGAAGAAGAAGAAGAAGCAGAGGAGGAAGAAGAAGAAGAGAAGCAGAGGAGGAAGAAGAAGAAGAAGCAGAGGAGGAAGAAGAAGAAGAAGAAGAGGCGGAGGAGGAAGAAGAAGAAGAAGAAGTCAGGAGTAGTAAGAATAATAATAATAATAATCCTATTAGTTAGTAATAATAATAATCATATTATTAATAATAATAATAATATTATTAATAATAATAATATTATTAATAATAATAATAATATTATTAATAATAATAATAGCTTTATTTTATCTGAGAGAGTTAAGGCCTTAAGGCCTTGTCTACACTCTAATAGGTTAAAATAATACAATAATTAGTGTTATATCTAAATTACCGTTAGCATAAATAATTACATCACGTGTCTACAATACAATTATTATTTACAATATATTTTGATTTAATCTAGATTTAACGAAGGAAATATAAAATGTACAAGATATGAAAATGAAAATCTATTAATGACAGAATAAATTTATTTTCTACAATATGTTGTTTTACTCTAAATTTAAAAAAAATGTATATACATAAACACGCATTACTGCTATAATAAGAATATTCTCTTTAAAAAATAGAAAAATGCTAGCTTTGTTATAGTTAGCCACTAGATGTCAGTTGGAACGATATCCCGCTATCTCTCGTGTAAATTGAGAATAGCCCAATATATATAAGAAGAATAAATATTTGTGTTTGGATTCCTGAGTAGCTCAGATGGTTAGAGCGCTAAACTTACAGAGTTTAGAAACTCGGGTTCAAATACCTACTCAGGCATTTAGTTTTCTTTTCATGTCATATATTTGTGCGTGTGTGTGTGTCGAAAAATGTTAGCGGCCGTAATTTATGTTTCTTTCGGAACCAAATTTGGCATATATAGCAATCAATTAAGAAAATTCAGGTCGACTTCGTCGACAGCAAAATCGGACCGATAGGAATAGGATGTCACCTGAAACGAAAATACATATAAAAATAGCTCTAGCACTCGAAATTTTCAATTTTTACAACAAAAGTTAGTATATACAATTGGAATAAAACGAGGAAGGTATTGTATAAAAATCGGCGGAATCCAGCCGTTAGAAGTGGCTGTTTACCTGAACCGCCATGTTTCCTTTATCTTGATGAGGAACGGTTCCTGCGTGACGGACTATTAAATAGTATATACTTCTGCTTCAATTCACGGTTTAGGCTCGGCTTGTATGGGCCTTCCCATATCTCTTCGGTCTGTGGATATATAATAGGCTACTAAATTAATTTGGAAAGTCTATTAACTCCTTGTAGGAAAACCAGAGAAAGTTCGCCAAGTAGGTAGACCAAGATTGAGGTGGGAGCATAACATTTATTGTGATTTGAAGAAGGTGAATTATAATATATTTATTTATTTATTTTACCATAATGTCTTCTCTTCCACTTCACCGGAGTTAAAATATACATGTAATAACAATTACAAATTATGTACAACTTGATTAATAGTACGTAATAGACATAATCTATAATTTGATTAAGTAATTGGCTTGATAAAGAAAGTCTGAAGTAAAAAACAATAATAATAATAATACATGGAGTTTATGTTCAGAAAATTATTGGACGAATACGATAACTGGGGATTGAAAATAAATTTAGAAAAAAAAAAACATTTTATATGGAATGTGGAGCCGAAACCGAAGATTTGATATTAGAAGATGAAAAGGAGTATATTAGAGGATGTGAAGAATTTGAGTATCTCGGAGTAAAATTAGATAAAGAGGATAAACAAGAAAGTGATATTAAGAACAGAATAAATAAAGGTAGAGCAATAACAGCAATGATGAATGGAGTCTTATGGAACAGACATATAACCAGGAAAAATAAGTTTCAAATATATAATTCAATAGTGAGAAGTACTGTCACATATGGAGCTGAAGTTTGGAAATTCAACAAAAACTTAGAACAAAAACTTATGTCCATGGAAATGGATTTCTTGAGGAGAGCAGCAAGATGTTCAAAATTAGACAAAATAGGAAATACTGTCATAAGAGAAAAAATGAATATTGGTTATTCAATAGTAGATTATATACAGTATCAGCAATTAAATTGGTATGGGCACGTACGACGAATGCAAGAAGAAAGATTACCCAGGAAAACATTGGAATTGTGTCCACCTGGAAGAAGGAGGAGAGGAAGACCTCGAAACTCGTGGATGCAGGAAATATGAACTGGAATGAGAGCAAGAGGACTGGAGGACATGGATTGGATGGAGAGAGACGAGTGGAGAAGAAAAATAAAACTTTGGGCACAGAAAGATGTGTAAACATTAAAATTCTGTATATAAATAATAATAATAATAATAATAATAATAATAATAATAATAATAATAATAATAATAAAAGTGTATCAAGAATACGGTTATATATTATGTTGTCAAAGAAAATATTTCATTCACCTATTGGTGAATGGAAATTTGAATGGAATCGACATATGTCCCGCATTACACCAGATAGAACTGTATGTATAACAAGAGATGAGTTACCAGAGGATGGGAGATGGACAACTGGAAGACAAAAAAAAAAAAAAAAGAGATGAAGGGACTCTTTAATTCTGAATGGAACAGGTCATGAACCTAAAACAAAGAGAAAAAGAAGATTAAGAAGAAAATGTTTAGTGAGTTTTTTAAAACTGTTTTTGAATCGGCCAGTCCTTGAAAATAATAATACTAATACGTAATAATAATAATAATAATAATAATAATAATAATAATAATAATAATAATAATAATAAGAATAAGAATGCTTTATTTTAGCTGCAGACTTAAGGCTATAAGGCCTTCTCTTCCACTCAGCCAACGAATAGTAAAATTATGCACAACATGAAATATTTACTACAATTTTAAGATATAATTAAAATATAAACTAAACGAAAGACGATGGTGTTATCTAATACTAACAAAAACATGGAATATACTAAATTAAAATAATATAAAATAAAATTAAACACTGTGAGAGAGATGAGTATGGAATAAATTAAGTAAGTAAAACTTCCTAGATGATTATTTACAAAATGCTGAATATAGTTGTTATGAAATTAATGTTTACATTGTGTCGAACTTACGATTTCAATTAAATTAGATTTAAATAAGGATAGTGATTGACAGTCCCTGACATGACTGGGAAGTGGGTTCCATACTCTAGTCATAGATACTGTGTAAGGTTCAGAGTATAGACATAACCTGTGCTGTGGTATCAAAAGTAAAGAAGAGTCTTGTGATCGTGTTCCTAAATTGTGATGAGCCGATACATTTTGAAAACGTGTTGTTAAATAACTTGGTAAAAATGTGTTGAGAATTTGGAATAGTAAGGTATGTGAATGTAAAGTTCTTCTGTCATTTAGACGTAGCCATGATAAGGCCTGAAATGAAGGAGACACGTGGTCATAACGACGGAGATTGAATACAAATCGAATGCACGCATTATGAGCACGCTGTAGTCTGTCAGATCGATCAGTTGTCAGATTTATCGTCAGTTGAGTTACATGTCGCAGTAATTGAAGTGTGGCATTACAAGAGTCTGTACAAGTATTTGTTTTAATTTCGTGGAAGTTTTTAAACCTATTTAGGGAGTGAAGAATTGAGAACACTTTCTTGCAGGTATTATTCACCTGGATTTTCCATGTAGGTACCCAGATTTTTTACTACTTAGCTACAGGGAAGGGAACAGGGATTATTGGAAAAAGATTACCTCAGGATAGGGATATATGGAGAGCTTATGTCCGGCGATTATGAATTCCAAGTTCAATAGTAGCTACCTGTGAGTCAGCTAATGTGTTCCCATTGTAGACGTTAGGAGGCTTTAGGATAGTTTGAGGTTAAAGTTCTCAACTTTCTAAAAAATTGGCAGAAGTTGTCAGTTTTGAGTGACGAGTGAGGGCAGCCTTTACCCCGAAAACGTAAGTCTGGTACTCGTTTCCATTAGAGTCTGATTCGACCGCAACGCAATGGTGCTACCATAAGATTTAAACTCAATAGCATGACAGGCCTAGAAGATCTACCATCCTGCTGCTGGCCTCACATCCACAAGTGTTAATAATAGAAGTGGAGGATCATCCAGCAAATATAAGACTGGCATGTGGTCAGCATGTCGGATCCTCAGCAGTTGTAGCTGGTTTTCTCTAGTTGGAGCGACACAAATTCTTCACAATGCTGGGTGGACACCGGTCCCATACTGATCGAAGTTCTGTGAGAAAATGTCTTCCATGTGGAGTCTCGAACCAATGAAAGGCTCGTAGCTCTGTGCCAAGGCGTCTTACCTTAAACCGCTCTCCTACGGCACGGGGCACCAGAAGTTTCATCATCAGCAGAAGGACTACAGCCCGATTCGAACCTCTGCTTCCCTCAGAACCCTCTTCCAGACAACCAGCCACATCCCTTGATTCTCAGATCCTTCAAAATTCCATCTCTCCAACGCAATCTCGGTCGTCCCACATTCCTTTTTCCTTCAAATTTACATTACTTAGTTTTTTTGTATATCTCATGTTCAGTCACTCTTTGTAGTTGACCTGTCCATACCATTCTTGAAACTTTAATTGATGTAACCACTTCAGGAGACTTATGCAACTGATAGAGCTCACAGTTATATATCAGAAGGTTTAGGTTCGGTTAAAAATCCTGACACCAATGGGCTCGAACTCGTGACTTTTCGGCATGTAGTCTATTTTCTTAACCAACTAGGCTAGTGCAAGCTCGTGTTAAATAATAATCTTCAATTGCTAAAAAGCAATATCTCTAATTAACAAGTTCATTGATAGAAGGCCCTCTATCCTGGAAGTAAGGTCATTTCAACATGAAACTAAAATTAAATGCCCAACTGAGGCTCTGTATGAAGGTCTTTTAAGCGCAGAATGTATTTTTTTTTATTTCGTGTAATGCCATCAGGTTGTCTTTCATGACATTTTTGGCTTTATCCTCTGACATTGGGGGAATTGTAAATCATTTCTTAGGTTGGGGCATCTGGAAGGCGGAGTTACGTTACCCCAGATGATAAATGGGAGATAAATGATAATGAAGCGCCAGGAGAGTTCTTAGCCTAAACTTAACCTAAATTCCAGACCATGCACGACCACAGAAATAATTCCCTTGAAGGAAAAAAACCTATGGTCTGACCGGCAATCGAACCCGGGACCTCCTGAACTGTAGTCAGAAATGCTGAGCATTAATCCATGAGGCTGGTCACATGCAAGGATGTTGAATCTGTAGTTAACTAATTTTTGTAACAAAAATAAATAAATAAATAATTGGAGAAAGAGTCTAGCAATGACCATTTCAAATGTTGAAAGTACCGGTAGTTTATAGCATAAGATCTTAATGTCCTACGTATGTCCCTATAACTATTTCTCATTGAAAAGGGTAGGAAGTGGTTAAGACTCTATAAAAACAAGGAATTTTTAGCCATTAGTGAAGACCACTTCATCCCCACAGCATAAGTAAGGTACTGTTTTCAACTGGAGGCTGAGTCAACCCCAACGTCTGATCCCAACAGAAGGTTTGAGTCAGTTTAAAAATCCTAATATCATTGAGACTAGAACTCGCTATCTTCCAGCTTGTAGCATATTGTCTTAACTACGCTACGGCATGTCCATGTTAAATAAAAATACTGACCTATAAATGTAAAAATTTTGTAGGATAAGAAAATTTATTATCTCAACTTAATTTATAGAATATTTTGCTTTTTGTGTGTAAACCTTCTATGTTTGACAAATAATATGATATAGTAGCAATCTATCAAGTTAGTTGTGCAGTAGCTATATACCTGCATCCGTACCGTGGCGGAAGTTGCGTGCCGGAACAGTAACGTAGCATGGATCTTAAGATTTTCAAAGTACTTACAAAGCAAGACATTACACTCGGGCATCAACATAAACTATTTTTACTAGCGTCAATATATTCTTTACTAACAAAACTCAACTCTTTTTCTTTCAAAAACATTTCTAAAACATACAAAAATCATTAGTTTTATTGATGACATAGGGAAATTACTAAGTTTGTTGTGATTCATGTGTGAGTTAATGCAGAACATATCTTTGGTTATAAGTTTTATAGTCCCATGTTGCGCACGAAACCACTCCCTGCTAGCCTCCCCATTGGCCAGTTTTTCGAATAACTATCGAAACATGCAAATTTCTTCTACCATACTATCACTCCCTCTCCGTTTTGTAACTGCCCATGCGCCCATCTCCCTAACCCCATTATTATATACCTATATTATGATCTTGTGTTTCTTTCTAGGGAAGAAAAAAAAAAGTTTAATAGGCGGGGGTTCAGGGGGGTGCAGTAGATATTGCTAGTGAAATCGTGCCAGTTACCAACTATCACTGATCAAGTCAACAGCAATTTCTGTATTTTGTGACTAATATTATCGTATGTTACTTTTTTTTTATTCCGTTACGTGAGGAAATGTAACAGATAAGTTTTTATTCATTATACTTCACAGTTGAAGTTTAATTTGAAAGGAAACATTTTAAAAAATATGGAAAATAATATGTGTTTTCAACAACTGGAACCATTATTATTTCTTATAAAAGAAGAAGCATATAATCAAATTATGATTGAGTAGTGTATGTTAGTGTTGTATATATATATATATTCCAGTGCTTTTTATGTCTATATATAAAAGAATTATGGGGAAAGTTACTTAATTGACATTTCTAAAATCATAGGCTAAAAAGTGCTTCCTATGAAAGACAGAAAATATGTAATTTTCAATTCATATATGAACTTTCAAGCACTTAAATATAGATGATTGCATCATGTATGGTATATTTAAAATTATCTATAATAAAATTTTAGTTGCAGTATCATATAGGCCCTATGCATACTATTACATAATTATAATTAAAACTTAAAAACTGTATATTGAATTTAAATAGAATTATGTTGAACTTCAAACATTTTAAGAAGAGTTAGTACTGTACCTTTTCATAGTAGGCTATGAAATTTTAGTGTATATAGTTGCTGCAAAGATTGATAGAGGAATTCTTAAAATGATGACATTGAAAATAAATGTTGGACGTATAAATTTCAATAAAAAGAAGATATATTCTGTCGAAGAATAACGATGAATCAGAACAAGAAAGGAGGAGGGAGTAAAGGCGGCGATGACAAGTCATCGGCAGGCGCCGGTGGGAAGGATGAGAACGGTGGAGATAAACTGAGTGGTGGTGGAGATACTGAAAGTGTTGGATCTGGAGGCAAGAAACCAGGGAGTGCAGGAGCTTCTACCAGGGAAGCTGCCCTTAAAGTTCTTCAGCTGTCGCAGAAAGGAGAATGGCCACCGGTGGATCAAGCGTTGAAGGCGCTGGAGAAGATCGTGGCCCAAGGAGGAGAGGACACCAATACCAGCCCTCTCTTAGGGGTCATAGATCCGGTGAGTGCTTCAAATTAACTCTTCTCAAAATATCAATATTTAAAAAAATTAAAATAATTCTAGTAACTAAGGAACAATTTATTCCAATTATATATATATATACAGTATATACCTTCATATGTTGTGACGTGTCCATTCCTATGTATTTATGTATTTCACAAGTAATCATATACTGGTATTTAGTTTTATTGTTATTGCTTTTCAGTCCCAGTTATCGTAAAATGTAATATGTTTCTTATAACTAATATATCTCAAATAAATTAAACATCAATTTACTTATTACATCTAATCATAAAGGAATATAATTTTATAATTTCTATTTCTAAAACTAACATCATTTCAAGTACCTACGAACAATAATTACAAACAGGAATGAGATGCACAAAGAAATTAAACATAGGCTTAACTCTGGAAATGCATGTTATTTATGTATTACAGGGACACTTGTCCCAACTTCTCTAAAATGCATTAAATTGAAAATATATAAAACTGTTATCCTCATAGTTATATTATATGGATGCGGAACATGGACTCTTACTTTAAGGGAGGATAAAATATTTCGAGTATTCGAGGATAAAGTTCTTAGGACAATGTTTGGATCAAAAGGAGATGAACATATAGGCGACTAGAGAAAAAAAAAAGGTAAAGGTATCCCATTAGAGGCCTCAGGAGGCCCTTGGGGTAGTAGGAGGTTAGGGCTCCCACTTTTCTGGACAATCGGCACTGGATGTCAGCCGGGTTGTCATCCCTGCGTGACGGCCGTCTTTACCCCCAGAACAAGCATCTGGTACTCATTTCCGTTAGAGGCTGAGTCGACCCCAGGGCCATGGTGCCGCCAGAAGGTTTGGATCAGTTTAAAAATCCTGACCCCACCGCGACTCGAACCCTCGACCTTCTGCTTTAACCACTACGCTACGACGTGCCCCAGGCGACTAGAGAAGACTACATAATTGTGAGCTATATGATATTTATAGTAAACCAGACGTAATAAGAACAGTTAAATCTAGTAGACTACAATGGGAGGACTTGTGGTATGAGTGGGGATTGAAAGAGGGACATGGAAACTTCTTGTGGGAAAATCAGAGGAAAAACGCCCAGTAGGTAGACCAAGAATGAAGTGGGAGAATAACATTAACCATGATTTGAGGAAAGTAGATCATATAGGGGATGACTGGAAAACATTAGCACATGATAGGAATGTATGGAGAGCTTAAGTTCGCGCGGCCATGAATATTTCTTTGGGTTCGATAGTGCCAGTGAGTAAGTTTAGGGGAGAATTTTTAATAGCATTCGCATATTACGTCCCTCTAATGACGTCAAACGCTGGCATAAAGTTTCTCATGGGACTATAATACGTAAGAGCGTTTACTTTTCTTCTAGTTATGAATAATAATAATTTATATTTATTTGTTGAAATCTAAGACATAAATAATAATAATAATAATAATAAGTTAATAACAATAATAACTATATATATACCTGTATGTATATATACCAAACATCCCTCGTGGGGACAGGGTGCTCCCTAGCGGGGGTATCTTAACCGTTAATTTAGTTACGTATATGTACCTACAGATATCAACGAGTGACATGTGGTTAGCACATCGCCTCAATGAGACATCTAGTAGGTAACTAACGTATTACTTGGATGGATGAAGATCGGTAAATTTTACACAGAGGCCTTTTTATTCAGGCTTGCGGTTCTTTTAAAACCCTGAAATTTTTCAGATTCGGGACCCTCGGTTTAAAGTCCCTCCCGGAGAACTTGTCTCTTGGATTTTTCCATCCTAAAAATCCATCGAACCCCTGCCGGGTTTGAACCCACAACCCTCGGGACTAGAGGCAAGGAACATAACCACTAGACCACCCTGACCGACAAGCAGATAGAGAAGCGATTGATGAAATCCAGAAACGACAGTTAAAGTGGTGTCGGCAACAGAAGATCTTAGAATGGATACCACCAGGGAGAAGTATATTGTGAGGACCTAAACAAAGTTGGAAGAATTATATACAGGAAGCCGAAAATAAGTGAATTGGAAGAGAAAGGCTGCTTACACAAAAGTAAATGGAAGTTTAGAAGAGAGAAACAACATCGCTTGTTAACAATCTGTACAATAATGTGTTGTACTATAATAATTCAATTCCATTACCATTGTTTAACCACTCACCTTATACATACTTTTACGTGTCACATAGCACTCGGGACCTTACACGACCTGTCAGGAAAGAGATTTTAACACACACATACTTTTTATATCCACACAAGGACATGGAGGGTCTTCCTGAATGAGTGATCAGCTCAATGTCATAGCCTCCTCTGAGACAACACAACATTAAGATGAAAACACACACATTTACACTAAACAAGACGAAAATTACAATGGTGATTATGATGGCTATATGATGTTCGGGGACCGTCTAGGCCTTAAGGTTTCGTGACATTTGTCTTAGAAGTGAGGAAAACCTCAACAACAAAAAAAATCACCCAGGGAACTTGTCCCGCTGCGTTACGAGACCACAGCGCTGAACGTACTATAATCATAAGAGCACATTTAACACTTTTTTCACAACCTGAAACCGATAACATTTAAGAAGGGGTACGATTTTGTCTACTGTCTCCTATTTCTTTAATAAACGGCACTATCGAACCCGGAGGTTCACGCCAGCAAGGGCATAAGCTCTCCTTGTATCCCTATTCTGAGCTAATGTTTTCCAATCATCCCCTCTACAATCTACTTCCATCAATTATGGTTAATGTTATTCTCCCACCTCATTCTTGGCTTTCTAACTGGACGGTTTTCCTCTGCTTTTCCTACATTGTTTCCATGACCTTCTTTCATTCCCCATTCGTGTCACATGTACAGATCATCGCAGTCTGCGAGACTTAAATTTTCTTATTATATATATATATTTCCTATACAGATCATGTCGCTCACTGTTACGTAGTGTTTTCGATTCACCTGTCTGTTCATCTCTCTTTGATTCAAACATTTTCGTAAGAACTTTATTTTCAAATAGTCGTAATCTTTTCTCCTCCCTTGAAGTAAGAGTCCATGTTCCGCATCCAATAATATAACTAGGTGAATAACAGTTTCACATGTTTTCAGTTTAATGTTTTTGAGAGAAGTTGGGACGAGAAGAGTTCCTGTAATGCATAATAATATGCATTTCCAGAATTGAGAGGTCTGGTTTCTTATAAAGATTAAGTAGGTAACTGTTATGTAGCATTCTCCATTCTTCTGTCTATTCATTTCTCTTTGGTCTAAACATTTCCCAAAGAACTTTATTCTCAAGTACTCGTAATATCAAAATTATTATTATTATTATTATTATTATTATTATTATTTTGCGTGGCTATTCTCAATGGCTGCATGCTACTGAATCCTATATGCTTCGAAATTCGAAAAAAAATCAACGCTGTGGTCTCGAGGTGGCGTGCTGCCTTGTCACGAAACGGGCCCGAGTTTGATCCCCGATCGGGACAAGTTTCATGGATGAGGATTTTCGGGGTTTATCCTCATCTGTAATACAAATGTCAGGAAGCTTTAATGCCCAAACGGTCCCCAAACATCATCTGGTCATCATTATCATTAGATTAAGTTTAGGATTAATGTCTCTCCTAGCAGATCATTACAATCACCATCACCTATCGTACATAATTGAGACAGCGCCTTCCAAGCGTCCCAAGCTCAAAAGTACGTCATGTCAGAAGAGGATAGCATAAATGTCGTGATGACAACGTGGTAGTATCGATTAATAAAAAATGTAGAACAGAAATCGAAACGGGCCTATGTAGAAAGTAAGGTTCCCCACCTTAACGGACCAAACGTGTGAGATGACAGCCGGATTGTCAACTGTGCGTGATGATTGCCTTTACCCTAGAATAGGCGTCAGGTACTCATTTCCGTTGAAAGATGAGTCGACCCGCAGCCATGGTACCTCCAAAAAAAATTAGCGACATTTAAAAATTCCGATCACATCAGGAATGGAACTCGGGACATGCCGGCTTGAAGCGTATTGATAGTTGAAGGCTACTTGGAAAAAGCCACGGATGCCACTTTTCCATGAAACCTAGAAAACAGATTTTTAATCTGTACAACATTTTTACTTTTGTATACCAAAATTTGTGGGCAAATAATCTAAGTTATCTACATTGGCGTAACAACCCAATATTGGGGCTTCTCCCTTCCTTTGATAGGGTTATTCACGTCCAAAAAAATAGTATTGCTCTTATGGAGCAATTCTTACTGGTAAACGTGTCATTTTACGTGAGATTGATTTATTAGTTATTTCGTTTTAAATAAATAATTAAGTTAAATATTTTCACTTATAATTTTCCCAAGAAAATGGTTGCCCGATGTATGGAAAATTACCATTAATGAACGTATAATTATCACACAAAATTTAATAAAGTTAGGGGGTTAACCTAATTATCAGAACAGCGATTAGCGGTGATGGCCATTAAATCATCCCCTTTCAACGAAACTTGTTTTGTCACGTACATCCGTGGTAAAATAAAAAATATGTAACTAATATATCACGTGTGGTTTAGAATTTTCTAAAGCTACTGAAGTCTCTAAGGACACAATCTATAAAATTCCAAATGTTAATTTTGTTGTTTAGTAAACACATTAGAATGATCATGATTTATATTTTAGTAGCAGACGTGAAGATAATTGTGCGGTAAACGTATGTTGATGATATATTTTGTTCTAAGGAGAAGATGGATATATATATATATATATATATGATATGAAAAGAAAAATGAATGCTTGAGTCGGGTTATATGAAAAAGGAGGTACTAGACCAAGTTAATTGGTTATGTATATTACCCTACAAATGTCATGAATGGTTTGCATTCAACATCGAGGCATCTAGAAGGCAACGAGGATACCTATGACTAGGATAATGAAGGTTAGTATATTTTACATAGAGGCCTCTTTACAGTCTTGCAGTTCTTTTAAGAGCCTAAACATTTTCAGACTCGAGACCCACGGAGGACTTACTCCTTGTGTTTTTCCACCCTAAAAAAATCAATCGACCCCGGCCGGGTTTGAACCCGCGACTCTCGGGACCTGAGGAAATATTGAAGGCAAATAAACCTATGACAAAATTGTTTCTTTTTTTTATATACTTCTAAAAGATAGTGCTTTCCATGATGATTTTAATGACATCTAAAAAATGTATTTCGACCAAAATGAGTGACTTGCCTAGTTATTTTCTTGTGCCCTTCAGTTGTGATGATAGTTTTTATTTAACGTCGCTACTGTACAACTCAACTCGATCTTATGTTTCTTATTAAATTCTTACATGCCGAGTTTCGTTGCAAAAAACAGAAATTGCGATAACTAGAGCGTTAAAAGAGAGACACATATTTGTTATACCTGGCTAGGAGACTTAAATAAGTCTTGTGACTACTGTTCATGAGGCGGCAGAGTAATATTAACCATGATTTTACATCCTCGGATTATACAGGTAATGACTGGGAAATATCTCAGAATAGGATTCTGTGGAGTGTTTATGTCGGCGCGGCCATGAACCTCGGGGTTCGATTATGGCAGTAAGTTGGTTATATTTAAGAACTATCTAAGTTCTTACCGTCGGAATTCAAATCTGCGCGTGAAAGGGGCGTAAAACTTTGCTTAGAGGCTTCTTATTTCAGGCTTGAGTTTTTACTTGTCGTAAATGAAAAATATGGTCCCACAGTTTTAGTTTCCTTCCAAAATTAGTCATGTTCTGGATGGAATGTCCATATAACATATCCATCCCAACCAGGTTTAAACCCAAGAAGAGGCGAGGGAGGGTGGTGACATGTATTCCACCAGAACGAGAGATAGATGAAGTGACAGGCGAATGGAGAAGACTACATGATATTTATGGAATTCATGCAATGGTCTGGAATGGGGAATACAAGAGGGGCATGAAAGCTCCGTAGGAAAACATGTGTGAAAGCACCCAATACATAGGTAAAAAATGAGGGCCAAAGAAACTTTTTGTAGATAAACCAGAGGAAAAGCGCCCAATAGACAGGCCAAAAATGAGGTACATGGAAACTTCTTGTAGGAAAACCTGAGGGAAAGCGCCTAATAGGTAGGCCAAGAATGAGATGGGATAAGACACCGTGTCCACAAATGTAGTATCATAATTTAAACTACTATTACGTCGCTTTGGATAATCGAATCTAAATGAAATAGGTGACAATCAAAAGAGAAACTCAAAAAGTTGTGTTCATGTTAGCAATGTCAACAATGGAAAATAATGGACAACAATACAGAAACTAAACTAAATTTAATCATATTTGTTGTGGTCGATATTGATTCATTGTTGTATATTTAGATATTTATATGTCTGCAGCGTCACTCGTGTGGGCCACATTCAATGTCTATGAGGTATAGCAAAAACTTTTTGACATTTTCTTTTGATTGTCACCAATTTCATTTAGATACGATTATCCAAAGCGACGTAGTAGTAGTTTAAAGTGTGGTACTATATTTGTCGACACGGTGTATATTAACAATCAGCCCTAGCGGATTCTGCACCAAAACAAACGCCACAGGTTAGGTACTACGCGGAGTATAGATAGATGTGGCGAGTAGTATGCGGTCCTGCGGAGTATCATCCGATTACTATACACCCGTGTAATACGTTCAGGGAGTTACATTAATTTAATTGAGGTACATGATATGAAGAGAAAGCTAGATATAATAAGAACAGTTAAATCTCGTAGGCTGCGATTGGCAGAACATGTGGCATGTACGGGGGATGGCAGAGGTGCATGGAAGCTTCTGGTAGGAAAACCAGAGTAAAAACTCCTAGTTGGTGATCAAGAATGAGGTGGGAGAATAATATCATTCATTATTTGAGGGAAGTAGATTATACAGGGGATGATTGGAAAACATTAGCTCAGGATAGGGATGTATGGAGAGGGTATGGGTTCGATAGAGCCAGTGAGTTACAGGTTTTGGTGGGCCTATAAAGTGTGCAATGTTTTGCTTATGTTTGTTTCTCTGTGTTTGCTAGCTTCTACAATATTGCATAGCTTTTTAGTTACTTTATTGTACAATTGAAACCTGGCCCCGTCTTGATGTTGTATTGCTCCCGTCCCTCATCCATACAATTGTTTTTTACATTGTTTCAATTGTCAGATCGTTCTGCATTTGAAGGGTTCGCTGGGTCTAGTAACAATGTTTTGGGGAGATGAATTAAACAGGTAATGATTGGAAAACAATATCACTATATTGGGATGTAAGGTATGTTCGCGCAACCATGAAATCCAGGTTCAGTAGTGTCAGTGAGTTAGTTATGTAGTAAGAGGAAATCTTGGTGTGAAAATTTGCGCATGTAAAATTGGGGGCAAGTCATTACAAAAGCAAAATCAATAGAACATCTACTCCAAGACTGTTCACGCGAAGGTCCATTTGAATATCGTAAAACGTTCAAGGAAATAACTATATTTTTAACACATGTAGTATTTTTACTCCATCTTCTTATCAAGGTCAGACTCTCTCTACCTTAAGGGCTGTCGGCGACTTACTTGTAATCAAAACATTATTTACTAACTAGCTAATACCCGGCGTGCGATGATACGCCTAAATAAACGAAATGTGTTTTTATATTTAGTTTAATAAGTAAACAGAAAAAATTATTATAAATTTATATCGTAATTATTTTTAAATACCCCATACTCATTACGTAGCGTTGCCCGAGATTCTACTTATCCCGATCTTCTTGACATCAGTGAGCTGAAAGTCATAAATGGTTATTGTGAGTTATCCGTAAAAGATAGACATATTATGTCGCGCATTTTTTTTGTAGATTTTTGTGAGATATTCAACTCTGTGTACGTTAATTTGTGGATTTGTTTTGGTTTAGGCAGCGTAAGCCATTTAAGCGCCCAAAAAGCGACTTTTTTAGTGCACCAATACACTTTTTTTAATCTCTTGCCCTATAGTACGTAGGGTAATATGTTATGTAAGTTAATTGTCCCAAAAACATATTTAAATGAACAAACCCCCATTCAAATTGGTCAAATAGTTTTCGAGTTCTTGAAGGACAGACAGACTCACACTCGTTTTTATAAATGATAATGAATCCAAATAGTAATTTGCAGCGGGTAACTTCATCATCATCATCATCAACAACAACAACAACAATCACGGATTAAGTCCATGTGCCTTGTTCCAGTCTCATAGATTCTTATTCAAAATGTTGAATCCATCTCTTTTTCGGTCTACCAATATTCCTGTCTCCTCTTGATTTGTAATTAACTATAATTTTTGGAATCCGATCATCTTTCATTCTTTGAACATGTTCTTTCCAGTTTTTTTCTAGATTCTTTCATTTTATCTAAAACTTTAAAAATATTTAGCTCATTTCTAATATCTTCACTTATTCTTTTATCTAGAAGTTTGCAGCCAGCCACACTTCTCAGAAATCTCATTTCAGCTGCTTCTCTTCTCTTTTAGTTAAATTCACTACCATAAACAGTAAGGGTACTGCCACTTCTTTATAAAATTTTAGTTTTGTTTCCATTCTTGTGTTTTTTAAGTATTATTTTAATTGTGCCACATATATAATTCAATTTATTAAGTTTGTAAAACAGATCTTCATTTTTAAAATAGGAGATTTCACAACCCAGGTATTTAAAATGGTTTACTTGTTCAATGAGTTTCCCCTCCAGAATTATTTTAGCTCTCACGGTATCTGATCCCTTAAAACCTAAGATTTTCGTCTTACTTATTGATATTTTCAAATTATAATTCTGTATAATATTATTTAATTGAAAGAATGATTTCTGTAGACCATCTTCCGAGCAAGATATTGGAACTTGGTCGTCTGCAAAAATAAGGTATCTAAGATATTATATCTTATTTTGAAATCTGAGTCCAAATTTATCTACCAATTATATACGATATCTTCAATATAAATATTAAAAAGGGAGGATGAAAGCGGACCTCTATTTATTGTCTCTCTTCTATTATTTTTACTCCAGTTACTATTGTTATTTTATTTTCTGCATATAGACTTTTTATTGCAGTTATTAAGGTGCTGAGGTACGCCTTTCTATTTCATTATATTCCACAATTTATTTCTGTTACCTTTAACGCCTTTTCAAGATCTATAAATGCCATAAAAGTTGGTAGATTATATTCTCTATGTTTCTCAATTATTTGATTGATAGTAAAAATGCAATTTGAACATGATCTGCCTTTTCTGAATCCATTTTGGGCTTCTAGAATAATACTTTTCATAATTACATTTAAACGGTTTTTCAATACAGATGTATAGATTTTATAACAGGTACCCAAGACATTTATGCCTGTGTAATTTTCACAATTATGACGATCTCTTTTTTTTATAAATAGGATATATTTTGGCCATCTTCCATTCTTCTGGGATATGACCAGTCTTCCAATATATGTTCAATATATCTAAGATACGTTGTTTTAGTTGAATAAAGCCATATTTTATTAGTTCATTTTTAATATTATCAATGCCAGGCGTTTTTTGTTCTGTTTTTACAATGATTGATAACAGTTATTAATTCTTCGAAAGAAATTGGATCTATATTTTCATCAATTAATGCTAAATTTATTTCCTTATCATCTGATTGTTCTGTCCAAAGACGTTAATTAAATAATAAATTTTATAATAATGATAATTGATTTTCATTGACAAAGTACTTCCTTCAGGCCACTTTTCTTTTAAGAATTACTTTCGATATTTCTGATACTGATGTCTATTTATTATATAGAATTCCTGGCGCGACAGGCCTACAAGGCCCTTAGCCTACCAACCGGCTGCTGGCCTCACATCCGCATGTGTCAATCACAGAGGTAGATGATACTCAGCCAGTGTAGGGGTGACATGTGGTCAGCATGTCGAGTCCCCCAGCCGTTATAGCTGGTTTTCTCAATCTGGAGCCGCTACTTATTGTAGCTACCCAAATGCATCACGATGCTGGGTGGGCACCGGTCCCATACTGGCCGAAATACCATGAGAAAATTTCTTCCCCCAATGGAGACTCGAACCAGCGCAAGTCCCGTAGCTCTGCGCCAAGGCTTCCTGCCTTAACCACTCAGCTACGGCGCGGGACATTTACTATATAACCGAACAATATTTTAGGTCCTTCTTCTATTGTTTATTTTCTTTTCGGAGCCGATTAACGTTTAGTCAATTCTGCATAATTAACCAACTAACTCACTGGCACTACCGAACCCGTAGGTTCATGGCCGAACGGACATCCCTATCCTGAGCTAATGTTTTCAAATCATCCTCTGTATAAATCTACTTCCCTCGAATCATGGTTAATGTTATTCTCCCACCTCATTCTTGATCTATGTGCTGGGCTTTTCCTTCTGGGTTTCCTACAAGGAATTTCCATGCTCCTCTTTCATACGGCATTCATGCCACATGCCCTGCCCATCGCAGTTTACCAGACTTAATTGTTCTTATTATATCAGGTTTCCCCAGAACGATCATGTAGGTCACTGTTATGTAATGTTCTCCATTTCCTTGTCTGTTCATATCTCTTTGGTCCAATTTTTTTTTTTTCGTAAGAACTTTATTTCAAATTTTCGAAATCTTTTCTCCTCTCTTAAAGTAAGAGTCCATGTTTCGCATCCATATAACTGGGAGAATAACAGTTTTATATATATTCAGTTTAACGTT
Source organism: Diploptera punctata (assembly GCA_030220185.1). NCBI lineage: Eukaryota > Metazoa > Arthropoda > Insecta > Blattodea > Blaberidae > Diploptera > Diploptera punctata. The sequence continues at coordinate 50,787 of JASPKZ010002322.1, forward strand.
TTTAAAAAAAAAGTTGGGACGAGAGTCCCTGTAATACATAACACGCGTTTACAGAATTGTTTAATTTCTTTGTGCATCTCATTCTTATTTGTAATTATTGTTCCTAGTAATTTGAATTCAGCCACTTCTTCAAAATGTCCCTCATTTGTCATTAACTGCCTATTTCCATTGCACGATGTATTTCTATGTATGAACACATATTTACTTTAATTGATGTTTTCTTCCAGCGCCAATTTCTTTGTGTTACTCAATAGAGTGTGTGTTGGTCATTAGTATCTCCTCATTATTGTCTAATAATACATCAGTAGCATAAACTAACAACTTTTAATAATATTGAATTGTGTGTCATCTTCATCTCCTAAATATTTGATGGCGTGCTCTAGTACAAAATTAAATAGTAGAGGAGATAGTGCATCTCCTTGCTTCAACCCATTGTGAATATCAAAAGTATCTGAAACTGTTTGCCTACACACATGCTAGTACATCCGGAAATGTAGAACATGAACAAACTCTTACTAACAAAAAGTTATTTACATTAATTAAAACTCTTACACCACGCAGAAGGTCAGTTGTTACGCCAGTTACCTTTATTTGGTATAAATAGTGACTAAAATTTATTAGAATATGAACATGTATGTATTTTGTAACGCCTCCTATATATATAACATTCACAAGAATGGTTCAAAAATTTGACTGTAGGGGTTTTCATATCTATAAAATAGTATTGCTCTTATGGGAACGCTGTTACCACTTGACGCCACAGACTGAGTGACAGAAATGGAAATATAATTATCTGCAGGATTGTTCAACAACATATCCGCTAGCCGCTGTTTCGGCAATTGAGTTCAACCCCAAACTTTATTAAATACGTGGATTATAATTGTACGCTCCATAATGGTATTTTGTTATATTTAACAGATCTTAAATGTAGGCCTATACAACACCTTCCTGTGCCCGATATGAAGTTTTGATTCTCTTCCTCCATTCATCTCTACCCTTCCAGTCACCATCCTGCAGTCCCCTGTCCTTCATCAAATTCATAATTCCCTCTATCCATGTCTTCTTAGGTCTCCCTCTTCCTTTCCTCCCATTTGGAGCCACTCCAAACTCCTATCTGGCAATCAATCTTCATTCATCCTCTTCACGTGTCCAAACCATTGTAATTGTTTATTTCCCACAAATTGTATAATTGTTTCGTTAAAGTTATTTCCCCCCTTCGATAATACTGTTTCTGTTCATGTCTAATTTAGAGCAAAAAAATCAATTTCTGTAGATTGTAATTTTGACTTTGATTTGGAATTTATAGCCAATTTTTCTACTCTATGTGTCATTAAACTTTTTACTACTGATTTATCAATATGTATTTTTGTTTCTTTGAATATCTGTTCATCCCACAAAATTTCATTCAACGTTGCTATTATAGATCGAACTTTAACTGTTAATTTTTATTATTTTCACATCATTGTTTTCATCTTAATTGATTTCAATTTCCAAATATTTATTTTATTTTTTATAAATCGGGCACCCACCTTGTTGGTACAGTTGTAGGTGAAGCTGTATAGCTAAGTTATTTATTTCAAATGAATTAAGTGATAAATCAACCTCACATAAAAAGACACGTTTATTAAAAATAATTGCTCCATTAGAGCAATGCTATATTCTAGATGTGAAAAACACTATAGCTTAGAAATTTACTTAGTTTACGCAATTCCTTCGTGACGGACTCCTAATTGTATACCTTCTCACAAAATAATGTATTCCTGCGATTATAAATAATAATTCTATAATAACCGTGTAGTCTAATGCTATAAGGTTAGATGTCAGCACTGCGCTGACAATGACAGGTAGGCCTAAGCTTATACTTAATGCTGTCACCATTTCCTTTATCCAAGGGGTTGTTTTGTTAATCACGGCCAATTTAATGCGTTACCATATGGCCTCGACTTCTGAATACATTACTCTTAACTCTATCACGCACTTGCTAAGCTATTCAGTAGTTCTGAAAATAGCCACCAGGTTGAATTTCCCTAACAAAACAAAAATATATCTTGATAGCAGTGCAGTAATCTGCATTTTATATTTTTATCCATGTAGCCATCTAGCGTGATTACTATTAAATTGTTTTAAATGTTATCCTTAGATTCAGCATTTTTCTTGCTTAACAGATAATTAATTACATTTTCTTGTATCGTTTACAGTATAATAATATTGAAATGAGATTTTCTGTCACATTAATTACGGTACAACTTATTCACATAACTAATCCCACGGTTAAGGGGATATACATGTGTGACATTCATTACTTCATATCTCAGGAACTATGGGATTTTTTTAGAAAGTAGTATTGCTCTTATGGGAACTCTGTTGCCACTTGACGCCGCAGACTGAGTGACAGAGATGGAAATATAATTACCTTCAAGTTTCATTGAAAGGGAATGATTCAATGGCACCTCGATTAGTCGCTGTTCCGATAATTCAGTTCACCCACTAACTTTATTAAATATGTGTGTGTGATAATTATATATTCCATAATTACTTTTTTTTTTAAATCGAGCATCCACTCTCTTGGTAAAGTTCCAGGTGAAACTGTTTAACTAAATTATTTATTTAAAATAAATTAACTAATAAATCAATTTCACATAAAAGGACACGTTTACTAATAAGAATTGCTCCATAAGAGCAATGTTATTTTCTAGACGTGAAAAATCCTATAGTAATTCTTTCACTTTGTGATTTTAAATAAACAACATTCACTACTTACCCAAATAAAAGACATATTTTAGAATTGATAAAATGATTTTACTATTACTCTGGAAATGCATGTTGTTATGCATTACAGGAACTCTGGTCGTCCCTACTTCACTGAAAAAACTAAAAATATATTCAGGGTGTATCAAAAAGGATGGCGCAAACTTACATTGAAAGTACACGATAATAGAAGCAACAATGCCCCAGTAAACATGGGTCCGCAAACGAGCCGTTTGCGAGATAATTACGAATGTATGATTACAAGCCGCCACTGACGTCATTGTTTGTAACATCGTACGGTTTACTCCTTGCGCACTTGAAGCAGTCCTACGTTCTTTTTTTACAAAACTGAACATTGCCGAGAGGTGGAGTTGTAATCAAATCATACACGCAGAACGTACAGGACGGATACAGTACACAGTCTCAAAAGGTATCAGTCTCGTCTGAGGAGTGCCACTTGTGCTGTGTTGTAGTTACAATGGAACCTTATGCATTTCATGTACGGTACGGCTAATGCCAATGCATGGGAGGCTGCACGCTTGTACCAAGAAACATATCCTGATCGAAGACACCCCGAAAGTCGTACATTTACAAGGGTCCATCAGCGCCTGAGACAAAATGGAGGTTTTGCACATAGCAGAGCAGTAGGTAGGCCTGATCGCATTACGCCTGAGGTTGAGGATATGGTGTTGGAAGCAGTACAGCTCTCTCCAGGAACCTCGACGAGAAGAATTGCCACACAAGTGCCTGTACTAAGCCACAGTAGTATATGGAGAATTTTACAGCGCAATTTACTGTACCCTTAACACCTCCAACGAGTTCAATGTCTCAATGATGCGGACTAGTTCCTTGAGTGACGTTTTGTCAGTGGATGCAACAACAGACTGTAGTAACCCTCGTTTCGCATGTAACATTTTATTTACAGACGAAGCAGGATTCACGCGCGATGGTGTTTTTAATTATCAAAATACACATTTTTGGTGTGAAATAAACCTACATGGCTGTTCATGAGTCACCACATCAGCACCGTTTCTCACTGAATGTGTGGTTAGGGGTACTAGGTGATCATCTCATTGGGCCACACATTCTTCCACGAAAACTTAATGGACGGAGGTACCTTAGGTATCTGCGGCGTCATCTTCCAGGATTTCTTGAGGATGTTCCCCTTCAGCAACGTCGGAATTAGTGGTACATGCATGATGGAGCTCCGGCACATTTTGCTGCTGCTGTGAGAAGGCATATAACGCGCAGATACGGCCAAAGATGGATAGGTCGAGGCGGATCTGTACCTTTGGCCTCCAAGATCACCTAATCTAAATCCTTTGGATTTTTGTGTCTGAGGTCACCCCAAAGGCGAAGTGTACAGCACACCCATTAACACGGTTGAAGAACTGGAGCAGGTAGTTGTACATGCTTGACAAGAATTCAGAAATGATCCAGGGGGTTCGACATTCATTGCAAAGACGAGCACAGTATTGCATCCAGATGCAAGGAAAACACTTAGAACACCTCCTTTAACAGGTAACCCATAAGTGAAGTGAAATGTGAACTAAATGAGATGAAAAATCAATAGTAAAGTCTAAATTCAAATTAATTTGTACTAAGTAGGACGATGTTTACAATGAAGTCAGCGGCGACTTGTAACCATACATTCGTAATTATCTCGCAAACGGCTCGTTTGCGGACCCATGTTTACTGGGACATTGTTGCTTCTATTATCGTGTACTTTCAACCATGCAAGTTTGCGCCATCCTTTTTGATACATACTGTATAACAGTTATTCTCCCAGTTATATTATATAGATGCGAAACATGGACTCCTACTTTAAGGGCGTATTTGAGAACAAAGTTCTTAGGAAACTTTTTGGACTAAATAGAGATGAATAGACATACGAATGGAGAAGACTACATGACAGTGAGCTACATGATATTTATAGGAAACCAGATATAATAAGGATAGTTAAGTCTCTTAGACCGTGATGGACAGGACATCTGGCACGATTGGGGAATGAAAATGACTCATGAAAGGTCCTTGTAGGAAAACCGGAGGGAAAGCACCCAATGGGCAGGCTAAGAATGCAGTGGCAAATAACATAAGCTATGATTTGAGGGACGTATATTATACAGGGGATGATTTGAAAACATTAGCTCAAGATAGAAATGAATGGCCTTGAACTATGGATTCGTTAGTATTAACAATTGTTTATTACTTTCTTCTTCCGCTCTCTCATACCAAGAGGTTACAGTTGATTATTTTGTGAGGCGGTCTCTTATTGATCATTCGTAAGTCTACTATTTAATTACACCAGTGGTTCCAGTATATTTTGATATCATTAGTGATTGCTGGCATAAAGTAGTATCGGTACTTAAACTACAATATTTATTTTATAATCAATTGAGTTGGTGTTTACTTCATGAAAATCCATATCTATTAATTAAATAAAAATAAAACGTAGTTTTATTTGATTTTCATATTTATATGAATATATGAATATATAATGAATTTATATAAATATGAAAATCAAATAAAACTACGTTTTATTTTTATTTAATTAATAAATATTTATTTTAAGTGGATTTTTAATGTGCTAGTATTTTATTGGTTTGAATTAAATACAAGGACTTCCTTCTATTTTGTTGTTATTATTATTATTATTATTATTATTATTATTATTATTATTATTAATAGCATTATTACAAGGAGAAAATTACTACACACAATGAAATGAGGGTAAATTACTAATGTATATAAGAAAGGAGATAGACGAAACTGTCAAAATTATCGTGGAATATGTGTGACGAAACCTATTATGAAGACTTTTAATAAAATGATAAATAATAAAAGATCGCTTGGAAAAATCAATATCATAATATGGAAAAACAATGTGGGTTCTCAGTCGGTGAATCTTGTATAGACCAAAGTTTCGCCTGAAGAATTAGAATTAACAGAGTGATGCAGAGAATACGGATGTATGGAGGAGTAAAGTTTGCAGTGGGTTATAATAAAACTAATGTAGTATAGAGAAATTCCTAACAAAGATTATTGTTATTGTTACTATTATTATTGTTGTTATTATTGTTGTTATTGTTATTATTATTACTATTATTATTATTACTATTATTATTATTATTATTATTGTTATTATTACTATTATTGTTATTATTACTATTATTGTTATTGTTACTATTATTGTTATTGTTATTATTATTATTATTATTATTATTATTATTATTATTATTATTATTATTATTATTATTTTATTATTATTGTTTGAAGTGTTCCGTTTATAAATATGGAGAGTGTCATAAAAACTGAGCGACGAAACCTAAATAATATGTAAATAAATAAATTTAAATATATATGTATGTGCATTATATACCACATACGTCCCTATTGGAGACATGGGTGCTCCACTAGCGGAAGTTTACTGACCAAGCTAATGTAGTTAGCCTATGCTTATTTCCTTACATATATCAGAGAATAGTGGGATCTGATCAACACATCGCCTAAATGAGATTAATAAGATAAGGCCTACTTCTTGGATGGGGAAGGCCGGTTATTTTTTCTCAGAAGCACTAGTTTAGGTTTGTGGTTATTTTATGAGCCCTAAAATCTTCAGGCTCGGAACCCAGGGTTTGAAACCCCTCGCGAAGGATTTGGCCCATGTATTTTTCCATCCTAAAATCCATCGATCCCAGCGGGGTTTAACGCGCGACCCTCGGAACTAAAGGGACGAATATAACCCTAGACCATTTCGGTCGACAAATATCATGGAGTTTATTTTCAGAAAATGATTGGATGAATACGATAATTTGGTTTTGACAATAAATTTAGAAAAAAAATGTGATTTGTAGCAGAAACTGAAGATTTAATATTAGAAGATCAGAAGAGGTATATTAGAGGATGTTAAGAATTTGAGTAATTGGGGGGTAAAAGTAGGTAAAGAGGATAGACAAGAAAGGGACATTAAGAACAGAATAAACATATGATAAATTGTGTCCTATGTAACAGACATATAACCAGGAAAAATAAGTTACAAATATATTAATTAAATAGTGAGAAGTGCTGTGATGTATTGGGCTGAAGTTTGGAAATTCAACAGAAACTTAGAACAAAAACTTCTGTCGATAGAGATGGATTTCTTGAAGAGAGCAGCAAGATGTTCAAAATGGAAAAAATAATAAATAAAGTCATTCGAGAATAAATGAATATTAAATATTCAGTAGTATATTATATAAGATATAAGCAATTAAATTGGCGAATGCAAGATGAAAGGTTACGCAGGAATACATTGGAACATCCTACATCTGGAAGATGAAAGAAAGGAAGACCTCGAAACTCATGAATGCAATAAATAGGATCTGGAATGAGAACAAGAGGACTGGAGGACATGGAGTGGATGGATATAAGTTAGTGGAGAAGGAAAATAAAACTTTAGGCACAGAAAGATGTCTATACCTAGAAAACCTATATATAAAAAATATATGTATGTATGTGTATGTAGGCTTAATATTTTTAAGTTCGCATCTTTTCTCTGTAGAGCAAAACACATACCGGTTTCCAGCATCTACCGCTCATTCACAGTTCAGACTGCGACTAGAGAACACTCCTACTGAAGATGCCCTCCGCAGTCCAGGGAGAAACGTCTGGAAGAAACACCAGTCATGGATCACGGGCACATAGCCCGGAATTTCTTAATATTACAATCATGATAATAATTTTCAGGAATGTAAAAAAGCAGTGGTGCAATATTAATTATAGTTTCCCCATTTAATTAAGAGTGTATTTGTACTGAGATGTGACATAAAGATAGTTTAGAAAGTGCGTGCTTATCTCTCATCTGTTTCGCTTAAATGTTACATGTATTTTACATTAACTGTGTGGGATCAATTAACATGAAACAAGTACACATCATTTCACCTAAATACTTTTTTAATCATTTTAGAATTGAACTCCATCCCACTAACATAGTTTAACCTCTCACCTTATGAGCATTTTTTATATGCCACACGTCACTCGGGCCTTACAGTGGCACAACCTGTCGGGAGAGGGATTTTAAACTGTTGATCACACGCATACTACAACCCTCACGTTGCGTCTTCTGCCCTTTTTATTACTCAGGGTTGGAGTCATGGCCAACACCCTGGTGAGCACCCACTCGATACCCGCAATCGTATATTTTCAACACCTGTGGGCATCAGTCAAACTATTTTACCCAACATGAAATGAGATGAAGGATGATATGAAATGAATGAATTAAATTAAATTAAATTAAATTGGAGCAATAGGAGAATGGAGGTGTTGGTGTGTGAAATTCAGAAAACGGATAACTCCGAGGAAACCCCGAAAAATCCCGGTATACTCCACTACCAATACCGCTCTAGTATCGCCAGGATTCGAACCTGAGATCCCAATCGGGACAGCCGCGAGCGTTAGCCACGGGTACATCGAGACGACTATACTGCAGCCACTTATTCTCCGGCCTTGACTTTTCACGACAGTGTTGTCGATATGGATATTCAGTGGGAGTGGCCGCTTTATGTATGCGGTTAGCAGAAATACAGCTGACAACATCTCAGCAATTTCAAACCTTACTAGCGCGCTATAGCTGCGTCAGGAGCAGTGATTGGTTGTGGCAGAAATCTACTCTCACTACAACCATATCCTTATTGGCAGTAGAGGGCGAATTCTCCTTTTACCCCTCGTATAACGTAAACTTCAGAGCCGGCTCGGGTATACCTTATTATATACTTTTAATGTCCTACATCGCCCTGGGCCTACAGTGACACGACCTGTGTTGAAAGAAGGATTTTAAACTGTGGATCGCATACATACTTTTTATAACTACACAAGGACATGGAGGGCCTCCCCGAGTGAGTGATCAGCTCAATGTCAAGGCCTCCTCCGAGACAACACAACATTAAAACAAAACACAATTCACACACACACATTCATATTAAACATGGCATATATGATAATGATGATTATGATGACCAGATAATGTTCTGGGACCGTTTGGGCCTTAAACGTTCCTGATATTTTGTCTTTCAGGTCAGGGGAAAAAAAATTAAAAAACGAATTTCAAAATACAGTTCATAATAGTCTAAATATTTAAACATTCGTCATCATCATCATCAACCTATTTTGAGCCCTGTCCCCTGACAAGATGTTCTTCCATTCATCCCTCTCCAACGAATTTCTTCTTCGTCCTCCTACATCAAGTTTTTAAAGATCTTCTAGTCCATCTGACCAGCTCAAGTTCGGTCTGCCTATTCTTCTACTTTCTGCTGGTTTCAGTGGCGTGAGTTTTTTTTAAGAAGATTATTCTCTGACAATATTCCAACTTTATAATTTAGAAATTTAAACAAAGATATCTAAAGAAATTACGTTTTAGGGACGGCACTGCAGCCCATTTTGAACCCTGGCCTCTGACAATATCTTCTTCCATTCATCCCTGTCCAATGAATTATTTCTTTGTTCTCTAACAGAATTCCATGTAATCATTTTAACTTTGGTCTGCCTATTCTTCTATTTCCTTCAGGTTTTAGTTTTGTGAGTTTTTTTTAAGAAGATTATTCTCTGACACTATTCCAACATTATAATTTAGAAATTTAAACAAAGAAATGTAAATTAATTACGTTTTCGGGACTCAATCAGTAAGATAAAAAATTGTGTTTGTAGGCCTACAGAAAAAATTGGAACAAATAAGCTAAAGTAATTGAACTATTTAGGAAACGCAGTGAGCTATTAATTTAATATAGATTATAATATAATTTAGACAAATTCAATTTAACTCCATCACGTAAGAACTGCGTAAACTAAGCGATTTCTCAGCAAGTCAAATTTATGGTGACATTTTGCCGGTTTACGGAATATATATCTATTTTGCTAAATTAGTGAAGACCAATTTCTGATGCCAGCTTATTTAAAAGGTCGGACTACAGAGAAAACAAATCATGCATAACCGTGAGTTATTGTTACTTACTTACTCACTGGCACTATCGAACCCGTAGGTTCATGGCCGCGCGGACATAGGCTCTCCATACATCCCTATCCTGAGCTAATGTTTTCCAATCATTCCATGTATAATCTACTTCCCTACAATCATAGTTTCTGTTATTCTCCCACCTCATTCATTCTTGGTCTTCCAACTGGGCGTTTTCCCTCTGGTTTTCCTACAAGAAGCTTCCGTGCATGTTTTTCATTCCCCATACGTACCACATGTTCTGCCCATCGCAGTCTACGAGACTTAACTGTTCTTATTACATCTGCCTTCCTATAAAGACCATGTAATTCATTGTAATTTAATCTTCTCCATTCATCTGTCTGTTCATCTCTCTTTGGTCCAAAATATTTCCTAAGAACTTTATTCTCAAATACTCGTAATCTCCTGTCCTCCCTTAAAATAAGAGTCCATGTTTCGCATCCATATAATATAAAAGGTAGAATTATAGTTTTATATATATTCAGTTTAACGTTTTTTGAAAGGAGTTGGGAAGTCAAGAGTCTCTGTAATGCATAACACGCTTTTCCAGAATAGAGTCTATGTTTAATTTCCTTGTGCATCTGATTCCTGTTTGTTTTATTGATATTTAATTCCAGTCCTAATTTCTTAGTGTTACTCAGTAGTGTGTGCATGTTGTCTTCTAGTATCTCCTCGCTATCGGCTAACAGTTCTATATCATCAGCATAAACTAACAGCTTATTAATACCATTGAGTTGTAGGCCTTCTTCATCCTCTAAAGATTTGACGGCATTCTCTAGTACAAAATTAAATAGTAGAGGAGATGGCAAAAAGAGTAGGGTGCGTGTAGGCAAACAGTTTTCGGACACTTTTAAAATCCAGAATGGGTTGAAGCAAGGAGATGCACTATTTCCTCTACTATTTAATTTTGTACTAGAGCATGCCATTAAATCTTTAGAGAATGAGGAAGGCTTACAACTCAATGGTATTAATAGGCTGTTAGTTTGTGCTGATGATGTAGTCTTATTGGCCGATAGCGAGGAGATACTAAAGGACAACACGCACACACTATTGAGTAACACTAAGAAATTAGGACTGGAAGTAAATATCAATAAAACTAAATATGTGGTCACACGTAGAAATTCATTATATAATGGAAGTGGACAGCTAATGACAAATGAGGGAAATTTTGAAGTAGAGGCTGAATTCAAATACCTAGGACCAATAATCACAAATAGGAATGAGATGCACAAAGAAATTAAACATAGGCTCAATTCTGGAAATGCGTGCTATTATGCATTGCAGAGACTCTTGATGTCCCAACTCCTTTCAAAAAACGTTAAACTGAAAATATATAAAATTATTATTCTACCAGTTATATTATATGGGTGCGAAACATGGACTCTTACTTTAAGGGAGGAACGGTGATTACAAGTATTTGAGAATAAAGTACTTAGGAAAATTTTTGGACCAAATAGAGACGAACAGACACTTACTTCTTTTTTTTTTTGTAAAGAGGGGACGGCAGGGATGAATAATTTATAATTGAGAAGATAATTAATATAATAATGAAAAATATAAATAGAGTTAATCAGCTTAAGGGCATTATTTGAGGAATAGAAGAGTATTATAAAATAATTACTTTAGGAGAAGACTACATAACAGTGAACTACATGGTCTTTATAGGAAGCCAGATATAATAAGAACAACTAAGTCTAGTAGACAGCGATGGGCAGGACATGTTGCACGTTTGGGGAATGAAAGACGTGCTTGGAAGCTTCTTGTAGGAAATGCAGAGGCAAAACGCCCAGTTGGTAGACCAATCCATTCTGGATTTCAAAAGATCCGAAAACTGTTTGCCTACACGCACCCTATTATTTGTGCCGTTTAGACTCATTCGTATAAGTCTAACTAACTTTTTAGGAATTCCGAACTCCACCAGGATACTATATAACTTCTCCCTCTTAATTGAATCATATGCTTTTTTGAAGTCTACGTATAGTTGATGTACAGTATCATTATATTCCCATTTATTTTCTAAAATCTGTCTTATACTAAAAATCTGATCTGTTGTAGACCTGTTTCTTCTAAATGCACATTGATGATCTCCTAGAATGTCGTCAATATAGGGAGTAAGTCTGCTTACTAATACATTGTTTAGAATTTTGTACAAAGTAATGAGATGCTCCTGTAATTGTTGCAATCAGTTTTATCTCCTTTCTTATAAATTGGTACGATAATCGATTTCCATTCATCTGGAAGAGCTTCTTTTTCCCAAATCATATTAAGTAACCAGCGTATCTTGTCCATCAATTTTTCTCCCCCTGATTTTATCAGTTCTGCTGGGATCTCATCTGAACCTGATGCTTTATACATATTCAATTTTTCTCTCGCCATTTCAACATCTAATACACTTGTTTCTGCGACTAGCATTTCTGCTGTCTGTAAATTATCCTCCTCAATGTCCTGTTCTGTATGGACATTTAATAGCTGATTGAAGTAAATTTTCCATCTATTTAATATACTCCTGGAATCTGCAATCATATTCCCATTTTCATTCCGAATTATGTTTGTTCTAGCCTGAAACCCTTTCTTCTCTATCCTGATTCCCTGATATAATTCTATAATGTTCCTATTTTTTTGCATTAATTTCAAGATCATTAGTATTCTTTCTTTTATATTTCCTCCTTTTACTCTTTACTAACCTGGTGGTTTCCCGTCTAACACTATCCAATTACTCCAAATTTACCTAATTTGGCTCATGTAACCATTTTATTTTTACTAGCATTTTTTACTTTACAATGTCGGCACATTCCTCATCATTTCTAGTTTTGTTTTTTTTTAAACAACCAATGCTTTCTGATGCTGACAATTTAATAGTACCTCTTATAGCCTCCGATTGTTATTATTATTACCTATATTATTGTATAATTTGATACTGATTTTAATAACATCTACCGATTAATTATTCCATTAATTTATTTAAAAATTAAATAAATTGTACTAATGTGTCTTATAGGCTACGTAGGGTTAATTAATTGTATGGTATACACTACGAAAAATCAAACATGACGGTTGTTAGTGTCAATTTTCCATTTCGGGTGGTAAACACCCACTTTTAATGCTCAGATTGTTTTTATTTTTGGAGAATACCTTACTTGGTTTATTTTAATAGCATATGCTGAGTTTCGTTGTGAAACATGAAAAATTGCGCGCTTGCTAGAGAAATTTGTAAATTTTCGTTGCAGGTGTACTTATACACCTAATGGTTCAATTTTACTGCTTAACGAACTCGACTTTATTTTTTTTTAATAATTGCTATATACCAAGTTTGGTTTTGATGAAATAAAAATTCCGTCGCTGAAACGTTAATGGACCTACAAACTACTAACTTAGATAGTATCGGTTAAGATATCTAAAAAAGTTAAAAAGTATTTTCATGAGAACAACCTCAATAGATTTTTCTTAGTATTGCTTACGTTAAAATGAGTCACCACGCGATACGTTTTAGTTTTTATGCTGGCTGTTGTAAAGTATTTGAGAACTGTAACTGTTCATTTTCCACACTCATTATAATAAAGTATAAAATAACATTCGACTTAGTACGAAATTAAACAAATTAAATTGTTACTGCTTCTGTTGGAATCATAGTAGGCCTATGCGAGACTTAATTGTTTACATTACATCTGGTTTACCATAATGATAATGCATATTACTGTTATGTAGTCTTCTCCATTTGCTGTTTATTTCTCTTTTCTCCAAAAACGTTCCTAATAATTTTATTCACATATACTAGTAACATTTTCCTCTCCCTTTAAGTAAGAGACATCCATAAACTGGAACCATAACAAACACACACACACACACACACATATATATATATATATATATATATATATATATATATATATATATATTCAATGTCGCAGTTTATTATTTCGACATTTCTGGTGTTCTCTCCTGGGACTGGTGTAATTGTAACCCACATCTGAGGTTGGGGCGCCTGGAAGACAGGGTTACGCTGCCCCGATGATATGGTGGCTGATGATGAAGATAGTGGTGCACCAGGAGAGTCCTTAATCCTAACTTAATCAAAGGCGAATGTGAATGATGATTATAATGGCCATATGATGTTCGGGGCCGTTTGAACCTTAAACTTTCCTAACATTTGTCTTATAGGTGAGGAAAAACTTGTCCCGACCGGTGATAGAACCCGGTAGCAAGGTACGCGGAGACTATAGCGGTGGAATGTAATATATATATATATATATATATATATATATATATATATATATGCCTATATAGTTTGACATGTTTTCAGAAAAGTGAAATGACAAGAGTATCTGTTATGCGTAAGAAGATGCATTTCCAGATTTATTTATTGCTATTTACTTACAGCCCTATGTATTAGTGTTCCTCAGGATAATATGCATGTTGGATACCAGAGTATTTTATCTATACATTTTATATTTTTTCTTCTTGATATATATCAAGATATATATATAAAGTCCACCGCTGTGGTCTCGAGGTAGCGTGCTGCCTTGTCACGCAGCGGACCCGGGTCGATTCCCGGTCGGGACAGGCTCCTGGGTGACTTTTTTTCGGGATTTTTCCTCACCTATAAGACAAATGTCAGGAAACTTAGGGCCCAACGGTCCCCGAAAATCATCCTGCCATCACCATCATCATCCTTATCATTATCATCATCCTTCACCGGTGTGGAAAGCAACGAGAAGCTACCACACCTATAATTCCCTAGTAAAGCTGCAAAGCACAGCATAAAAATGCTACGATTGCAGTGAAAGTTAAAGTCCTGCCATCGGGATATATATATATATATATATATATATATATATTCTCTTTAATTTGCTTACTTGTTATAGTAACTAGCTTCTAGATGGCAGTGTAGACGGAGTTCTCACTATATGTCGTAATAATGGAGAATATATACTTAAGAGCAATAAACGTTTGTATTAGATTTGCCCGGTGGTGTAATGGATAACATGTTGAAGTACCAATTTAGAGTTCTGGGTTCAAATCCCGTCCAGGCATTTATTTTTCTAATCATGTATTAAGCTTGCATTGCTCAATGTCAAACATTTAATTATAACATCGATAAAGCGTCACTGGTATAAAGTGAAAATATACTCTTTTATTTGCTTACTTGTTGTAGTAACTATCTACTAGATGGGAGTGAAGTCCGAGTTTTCCCTACATCTCATAATAATGGAGAATATATATTTAAGAGAAATAAATGTTTGTATTAGATTTGTCAGGTGGTGTAATGGATAACACGCTGAAGTACCAATTCAGAGTTCCGGGTTCAATTTCCGTTCAGGCATTTAGTTTTCTAATCGTGTAACACACACACACACACGCACATATATATATAATATATATATATATATATATATATATATATATATATACCCTCCATGGTATCTTTACCTTGTCGTGGTGGAGTGGCTTGCGTGCTTAAATGATCCTGAGAGCTATGCCGGCGGTAGCATTGCTGCCGATAGGGTTACCCATGCCGGACTGGTCGAAGGTGATAAGCCAGACGAAAAAAGTACCTTGGGCGAAAGAGTGACGATCTTTCACCGTAAAAATACAACCGTCAAGAAATGGGGACATGGGTTCAACTGGGGTAAAATTTTCCGGAGGTCAAATAGTCCCCCATTTGGATCTCCGGGCGGAGACTACTTGAGGGAACCCATGCCAAAGGCTCAAACACAGGGACATGTTCCTAGGAACATGGAATGTTAGGACTTTATACAATAGCGGGGCGCTAGAGATATTAATGCAGGAATAAGATAAATCGTCCTTGGATATAGTCGCTTTACAGGAAGTTAGATGGCCAGGAGAAGGTAGTCAGGAATCAGGAAGCTTTGCATTATACTACAGGGTGCAGAAAGACCTGCATTTGGAATGGGTTTTTTTTAGTCAGAAGGAGGATCCTATCCGCTATCCGAGATATTAAGTTTGTTAGTGATAGGATATCATACATAATTCTAAAGGGTAAACGACATGATTTTATAATTATAAATGTACATGCCCCCACAGAAGATAAAGATGACAAGATCAAGGATGAGTTCTATGAAGAATTAGAATGCTTATTTGATAGCCTTTCATGATATCATATGAAAATTGTCTTAGGAGATTTTAATGCAAAAGTGGGGCGGGAAGATTATATTCAAACCAACAATAGGCAAATTCAGTCTTCATGAAGATAGTAACGACAACAGGGTTAGATTAGTCACATTTGCCACATCGAAGAATCTGATTGTTAAGAGCACAACATTTCAGCATAAGGATATTCATAAATACTCCTGGACGTCCCCAAATGGAGAAAACTCAGAACCAGATAGATCATGTATTGGTGGATAAACGCTGGCACAGTAGCATCATTGATGTTAGATCAGTTAGAGGGACAGACTGCAATTCGGATCATCATCTGGTCAGAGTGAAAATCAGACAACGGCTATCGCTTATGAGAGGAACAAATGCTAAAGATGATTCTGTAAAATATGAATTAAAAAACTTGAAAAATGATGAAATGCGGCAAGAATACCAAATCAAAATTGCTAATAGATTTGAAGTACTGGAATCTTCAGATGACAATGTGGCAAACGAAGAAGAAACTGATATAAATAAAGAATGGGAGGCTATAAGAGATACTATTAAATTTTCAGCATCAGAAAGCATTGGTTGTTTAAAAAAGAGGCAAAACAAGAAATGGTTTGATGAGGAATGTGCCAACATTGTAAAGAAAAGAAAGCTAGCAAAAATGAAATGGTTACACGAGCCAAATGAGGTAAATTTAGAGCAATTGGGTAGTATTAGACGGGAAACCACCAAGTTACTAAAGAGTAAAAAGAGGGAATATTTGAGAGAGAAGATTAATGATCTTGAAATGAATGCAAAAAATAGGAACATTAGAGAATTATATCAGGGAATTAGTATAGAGAAGAAAGGGTTTCAGGCTAGAACAAACATAATTCGGAATGAAAATGGGGATATGATTGCAGATTCTAGGAGTATATTAAATAGATGGAAAAGTTACTTTAATCAGCTATTAAATGTACATACAGAACAGGACATTGAGGAGGATAAGTTACAGACAGCAGAAATGCTAGTCGCAGAGCCAAGTGCATTAGAAGTTGAAATGGCGATTGAAAAATTGAAGATGTATAAAGCATCAGGTTCAGATGAGATCCCAGCAGAACTGATAAAATCAGGAGGAGAAAAATTGATAGACAAGATACGCTGGTTGCTTAGTATGATTTGGGAAAAAGAAGCTCTTCCAGATGAATGGAAGGAATCAATTATCGTACCAATTTATAAGAAAGGAGATAAAACTGATTGCAACAACTACAGGGGCATCTCATTACTTTCAACTTCGTACAAAATTCTTACAAATATATTAGTAAGCAGACTTACTCCCTACATTGATGACATTCTAGGAGATCATCAATGTGCATTTAGAAGAAACAGGTCTACAACAGATCAGATTTTTAGTATAAGACAGATTTTAGAAAAGAAATGGGAATATAATGGTACTGTACATCAACTATATGTAGACTTCAAAAAAGCATATGATTCAATTAAGAGGGAGAAGTTATATAGTATCCTGCTGGAGTTCGGAATTCCTAAAAAGTTAGTTAGACTTATACGAATGTGTCTAAATGGCTCAAATAGTAGGGTGCGTGTAGGCAAACAGTTTTCAGACACTTTTGAAATCCAGAATGGGTTGAAGCAAGGAGATGCACTATCTCCTCTACTATTTAATTTTGTACTAGAGCATGCCATTAAATCTTTAGAGAATGAGGAAGGCTTACAACTGAATGGTATTAATAAGCTGTTAGTTTATGCTGATGATGTAGTACTACTGGCCGATAGCGAGGAGATACTAAAGGCCAACACGCACACACTATTGAGTAACACTAAGAAATTAGGACTGGAAGTAAATATCAGTAAAACTAAATATATGGTCACACGTAGAAATTCATTATATAATGGAAATGGACAGCTAATGACAAATGAGGGAAATTTTGAGGAAGTGGCTGAATTCAAATACCTAGGAACAATAATCACAAATAGGAATGAGATGCACAAAGAAATTAAACATAGGCTCAATTCTGGAAATGCATGCTATTATGCATTGCAGAGACTTTTGATGTCCCAACTCCTTTCAAAAAACGTTAAGCTGAAAATATATAAAACTATTATTCTACCAGTTATATTATATGGGTGCGAAACATGGACTCTTACTTTAAGGGAGGAAAGGAGATTACGAGTATTTGAGAATAAAGTTCTTAGGAAAATTTTTGGACCAAAGAGAGATGAACAGACAGGTGAATGGAGAAGACTACATAACAATGAACTACATGGTCTTTATAGGAAGCCAGATATAATAAGAACAGTTAAGTCTCGTAGACTGCGATGGGCAGGACATGTTGCACGTATGGGGAATGAAAGACGTGCATGGAAGCTTCTTGTAGGAAAGCCAGAGGGAAAACGCCCAGTTGGTAGACCAAGAATGAGGTGGGAGAACAACATTAACTATGATTTGAGGGAAGTAGATTATACAGGGAATGATTGGAAAGGATTAGCTCAGGATAGGGATGTATGGAGAGCTTATGTCCGCGCGGCCATGAACCTACGGGTTCGATAGTGCCAGTGAGTAAGTAAGTATATATATATATATATATATATGGTGTATATATCGCTCAAGTAAGGTAAATTGTAGCTTGAAAGTCCACAAAAGCTACTTATATAACTACCAGTATATGTCTTTTTTTTTCTAGTTTAACAATTTTCTGAGAAGTTGGAAGGACACTATCCCTGTAATGTATAATAACACGTATTTCCAGAATTCAGCCTATGTTTAATTTCTTCGTGCACCTCACTCCTGTTAGTAATTATTGTTCCTAGGTATTTGAATTCAGCTACTTCTTCAAAATTTCCTATTTTTTTGTTAACTGTCATAATTAAATAAGCATGGTTAGATAACTCCGCAAGGGAGCATCCTTGCCCGACATGGGGATGTACGATTATACATCAGGAAACACAGACAGAAAACAACGATAAGTCTGAAATAAGAGGCCTCTCAGGAAAAAAAAAACAAGGCCTTTTAACACCCAGATTTGAATAGTTACGCTAATGACTTTAGCTGTAATAGTGCGTCGTTAAATGAAGTAGTAACTAACAAACTAACGTAGGACATCCGAATCCCGTAAAAATCTACGAGCTTGTATTACAGCTGTGGTTTTATCTTAGTAGCTGGGAGTAATTTCCTTAGTGCGTCAGAGTGTATGTATATAAGTGTGACCTAGTTGGCCGATAACAATGATGAATGCTCAACAGGGTCCCTTTACATACATTAAATTGTCAGCATGTCTTCTTTGTGGAATTCAACATCGACAGGAAGTTGCCCGCCGCAACGTCACAGAGTCACGTGACTGCCAGTTATTATACATCCCTACAAAATATAATGTTTAATATTAGCATTTTTAATAACGTCAGACTTTAATTTCACTTCTCATAGATCTAGCTAATTCTCATACCTAAAAAAAAATTAAGGCCCATATTCATAGATTTGTCTTCTTCGCCATCGTAATTGAACCTCTCACCTTGTAGACTATATTAGATCAGAAGAGAATGGTTCGTGTTTTAAGACCCTAATACAGTAACCTTGAAGGCCGCGGTGTTCTAGTGGTTATGTTTCTATTCCCGAGGGTCGCGGATTCAAACCCGGCCAGGGTCGTTGGATTTTTTTAGAATTAAAAAATCCAATTGAATAGTCCTCCTGACGGGAATTTAAGCCACGGGTCCCGAATCTGAAGATTTTTAGGCTTGTAAGAGAACTAAACCAAAATGAAAATGCCTGAGTGCAAAATTTAACCGACATTTATCCATCCAAGTAATAACTTAGTTCGCTACTAGATGTCTCACTGAGTTGGAATGCTGACCACGTACCATTCACAGACAACTGTTTGATAACAAATGCAACTAAATTACACATAACATTTTAAAATATTGAAATAAGTATCAAATATATCTGTCGTCTTCAATTAAAATGGATTTCTGTTAAAAAAACTTCGTCAATAGTTAAAACCATGTAGGCCTTTCAGAACATG
Organism: Diploptera punctata; assembly: GCA_030220185.1. Classification (NCBI taxonomy): domain Eukaryota; kingdom Metazoa; phylum Arthropoda; class Insecta; order Blattodea; family Blaberidae; genus Diploptera; species Diploptera punctata. The sequence continues at coordinate 70,638 of JASPKZ010002322.1, forward strand.
TCCTATCTTCAGCATGTATTAGGTTAAGCATAGTTAAGATACTTCCCGATAGGGGGGTAGCCATTCCTCAATAAGGGACATAAGGATATACGAAGAAGAATAATACAACCTTATTTTAGGTTCATTGCATTGCCTATCTTTAGTTCTGGGCGGACAGACTCCCCTGAACACCTCGACCTGAAATATATATTGCGCTATCCCAGTAAATTATAGATTAATGGTTTGAAGTTGTAGGTCGTCTTCCGGGTACGACACACTAGGTTCTTCTCTCATGGGTCATACCGCCATTTTTGTGGGATGGGTCTGTGGCTCGAGGAGGGACTACAGCCCTCCCTTTGGTTACTTCTTCCCTTTTTTTATTGCTCAGGCTCCGAGTCATGGGCCAGTACTCTGGTAGGCACCAACATATATTTAACATCTGTGGATCGCCAACCAAACTATTTTTTCTAACATGAGTTGAGATGAATATATAGCCTACATTAGTTATATATTCGTTGCATAATATTCTATTTATATTTCTGATACATTTCAATTAAAGAAAATGTCACCTCCTTGAATTAAATTTAATGAGCACTTTATAGGATCATTGATTGCAGTCTCGGTGGACGTGTGGCTAGGGCGTGCGGCTGCCCCTACTGAGTCCCAGGCACGAATCCTGTGATTCCAGAGCGGTATTGGTGGTAGGTCATACCGGATTTTTTTGCGAATTCTCGGAATCTCCCTTTTCCCGAATGTCATCCCCTAAAACACCCTCCGACTCACTCTCTCTATCTCTCTCTATCTCTCTCCCTCTCTCTCTCCTCTCCATCCCTCTCTCTCTCTCTCTTTCTCTCACTCTTTCTCTCTCCCAACCCCTCTCCTCTCTCATCCCCCTCTCTCTGTCTCTCTCTGTCTCTCTCTGTCTCTCTCTCTCTCTCTCTTTCTCTCCTCTCTTTCTCTCTCTCTCTCTCTCTCTCCCTATCTCTCTCTCTCTTTCTCTCTCTCTCCCTTCATTTTTCTCATTCATTCATTTCATATCACCCTTCATCTCATCTCATGTTATGAAAAATGCTATTGGTTGACACTCATAGGTAGGTACTGAAAATATGTTATTGCGGGATCTAGTTGGAGAGGCCCTGCAGGGTACTACCTCATTACCTGAGCCTGTATAATGAAAAAGGGCAGAAGGGACCAACCCACAGAATAGTGGTTTGACCCATGAGAGAAGAGCAAGTTCTACCGGCCGGAAAGACGACCAACAACTCACAAAACACTGTAGAGTAGACTTTAATTCCATCCATCCATAATACAATATACTGGAGTTGCGCAATAGATGTTTCAGATCGCAGTGCTTAGGGCACTCTGCCGCCCATCGGAACAAATACTTTATAACCTTATCGTAATTTTTTTTTGTCTAATGCTACCAGGTTATATTTTATGACATTTCTGGCATTCTCCTCTGACATTGGCAGAATTGTAATCAATTTCTTAGGTTGGGGCACCTGGAAGACGGAGTTACGTGACCCCATTGATATGATAGATGAAAAATGATAATGAAGCGCCAGGAGAGTTCTTAACATAAACTTCAGACATGGGCAACCACAGGAATAATTTCCTATAAGAAAAAATTCCTATGGTTTGACCGAGAATCGAAATTGGGACCTCATGAAAAGTAGTCAGGAACGTTGACCACTAGCCCGCGAGGCTGATCTCAAAAAAAAAATATTGGTATATTTATATCATTCCTCTCTCAATATATTGTAATTATATTTAAACCTTCTTCTCCTGCGCGGATCGGCGAACTGCCAGGTCGAGGGATGGGATAACCCTTATTATTGAAGGACTGTGATATAGAATCGTGCAAGCTGATCAGACAGAGAGACAGATGAAATGAAATGTTTGATATGAGTATGGAAAAGTAATGTGATGAATTTTTAAGGAGGGAAATCAAGAGAAAACCAGAGGAAAATTTTCTCTGGCTCCAATTCTTGCACAGCGAACCCCGAGACTCGTATTAAAATACTCGGTCATGTATACCTGATTGTTAACCTTTATAGCTATATAAAATTGAGTGTGAGTCTGTCTGTCCTTTATCAACTCAAAAGCTACTTGGCCAATTTGAATGGGGTTTACTCCATCATTTAGAGAATTTTTCTGGAACAATCAACGTATATAACATATTACTGTACGTACTATAGGGCCGGAGTCGCTTTTTGGACGCTTAAATGGCTTATGCTGTCTAAATCATAACAATTACATCAAATTAATGTACACAAAAATGAATATCCCAAAAAATTCTATAAAAAAGACTGCGGCAGCATATGTCTATCTTATACGGAGAACTCACAATAACCATTTTTATCTTTCAGCTCATTGATACCAAGAAAGTCGGGATAAGTAGATTCTCTGATAACGGCGAATTCTCTATCATAAAAGTCAGTGGGACATCGCTCCCGATACCACAACCCGTTAACGCTCAAGCAGCCCTAATTCTAATTCAATCGAAATCGAACGTGGCCTAAAGCAAGTAATTAAAACGCAGGGATAAGTAGATTCCCGGACAACGCCGGGTAATCAGCTATTAATAAATAAAGGACGGAGAAATGTGCGCTTACGCGCGTTGAAGAATAGGTTGTTATAGCGTATAGATGCCCTACATCCAACATATCCCAGTTCAGGCGTTAATTTTTCTTTTCAAATATTAATTAGTCATTCATTGTCAGTGATATATTTTAAGTATAAAAATCGAAAAAAAAAATTACTAATTATAATAAGCTGTTAGTTTAGATATACTAAGGGCCAACACGCAGACACTATTGAGTAACACTAGGAACTTGGGGCTGGAAGTAAATAATTATCAATAAACTAAATATATGGTTACACATAGAAATACATTATATATAATGAAAATGGAAATTTAATGACAAATGAGGGAAATTTTGAGGAAATGATGAATTCAAATACCTATGAACAAAAATCACAAATAGGAATGAGATGCACAAAGAAATTAAACACAGGCTCAATTCTGGAAATGCGTGCTATTATGTTTACAGACACTCTTAACGTTCCAATTCGTTTCAAAAAACGTTAAACTGAAAATATATAAAACTATTATTCTACCAGTTATATTAGGCCTATATGGATGCGAAATATGGGCTATTACTTTAAGGTAGGAAAGGAGATTACGAGTATTTAAAAAAAGAGTTCTAAAGAAAATTTTTGGACAAAAGAAAGATGAACAGACGGGTGAATGGAGCAGACTGCATAACAGTGGACAACATGGTCTTTATAAGAAGCCAGATTAAGAATTGTTAAAACTTGTAGACTGCAATGGGCAGGTCATGTGGCACGAATGGGGAATGAATGACGTGCATGGAAGCTTCTTGTAGGAAAACCAGAGGGAAAACGCCCAGTTGGTAGACCAAGAATGAGATGGGAGAATAGCATTAACTATGATTTGAGGGAAATAGATTATACAGGGAATGATTGGAAAATATTAGCTCAGGATAGGGGTGTAGGGAAAGCTTGTATCCGCGCGGCCATGAACCTACGGGTTCGATAGTGCCAGTGAGTTAGTTAGTTATGATGCGTGTGTAAAAATTCTCATAAAAATGTCTTATTTAATAAGAAGTCAGACGACGTTACAAGCGAATGTGCTTCAGGCGATTGGGAACTGTTTATATATGAGATTGAACAAAATAACATTTGAATCGGGAGCCTGGATAGCACAAAGGTAGTGCACTAGTGCATAAAACCAGAAGCCTCGAGTTCAAATCGTAGTTTAGGTGTTAATTTTTCTTTTCAAATATTAAAAATTCCCTGCTGAAAAATCCACATTTTATAGGTTTTCTGGACAAATATACGATGCAACATATTCCATGTGAGTCTACAATTCAATTATTCATAACTATATTAAAATTGTAACGGGAAAAATAGGGGCGGTAGTGCCTGCGCAAGGACTATATCACTCAGGGTTGTGGATTTTCGCCGTGGGTATAAGGCGAGGAGCGAACTAAGGACACTGAGTACAATCAGGAGGCTTACACTTTTTGAAGATATACCTTTATTAACTAAAGATGTAGCACAGGCGATCCACTGTTACAGTTCCTAATCCAGAGCATGGATATATTTGGATATATTCCGGTATCTTTTCTTCGGAATAGTACAAATGCGAATAGCGGTCGACACCGAACCAATTTTATTAATATTGTGGCGAATCTATCGCGTTTTGAAACACTGATAATTACTGGTCTTCACTCAACCTAAAGTGTGATATAACACCTGAATATTACAGGTTCGCCTATAATGCGATAAGCACACTGATGCTTTTAAAATTAACTTTTAAAACTTGCCGTAATTGGCCTAACACTTTGAGTGTGTATAATAGAATGCTCAGTATTTCAAGCCGAGCTGCTCGGAATTCAGATGGCACTAAAATGGATAAAAAATATACAAAACCCTAAAACTAAATACGCCATAAACGTTGACTCACAAGCAGCACTTAAAGCAATCAAAAAAAGCAAATCAGTCAATCCCATTGTAAGTCAAATCAGGACAGATCTTCAACACATACAGAGTAACAATCAAGTAAAGTTCTATTAGATCCGAGGCCACACTGGACACTACGGAAACGAAAGGGCAGATTTCCTAGCAAAAATAGACTCAACGTTTCAAAGAACTCTAGTATATGACAGACTGCCTATTTCATTTTGTAAACAAAAGCTCCTTCAATACTACACAGACATCTGGAACGCGCTGTACACATCATCACACAAAGGCCACCAAACAAAACTCTTCTTCCCAAACATCCATACCAGACAAGAAACCGTCCTAAATCCAACTTTCGTACTTACACAATTCCTCACAAACCATGAAAAATTCCAACAATACCTACACAGAATTGGAAAAGCAGCCTCACCGAAGTGCCCATGCTCAGAAGACGACCAAACAGCTATGCATATTTTACTTCACTGCAAGCTACAAGAAAAGAACAGACCAGCGCACATCAAGGACCCAAATATAGTGCTAAGAAAAGTTATTAAAATGCCACAAACAATCAAATACATAAATGAAATATTCCAGACACTGAAATAATCCATATTAATTGTAATCCATTAATTGTAAAACCATATAAAGTGTAAACTAAATATCCTGCGATATACCCACAGGGTAAAACGCAGGTTATAAAAAACTTGTTCAAATTTAAAAAAAAATAGATCGCTTGCCTGCGACCAGCGAAATATACGAGTCCGCACTGCCGCGGAACTCAATCAATTACTCCTGCGCGGGAGTCTTGAGTTATTATCGCTCCGCTCGGGAATCCTTCCCGGAGCAGACTGCTCTCGCGATCTCTTCCAATATCCATACTCAGCCCTTAAAAACACAATATACAAAACCAATATTTTCACTGGTTGAACATATAATTAACATATATACGCCTTACATAATATTTACTTATGGACTCAGATTGGGCATTATGGTTCCCACTATACTTAAACCAGAATCTCGGGAAAATCATTGGTCCATGTATTTTCAGGGTGTGTTTTTCACACGGCTGGTGAGAAGTTAGCTAATGAAGCCGGAAATCGGTCATTCATTTACAGAAAACAGATGGACATAGTTTTTGGCTACTGTCGCCATCTCAACAGGCGGTCCAGTGGTCTTCGACATCGAAGACTGACCGTCATTTATCTCTCTGGAAGGATGACTTCCAGAGCCAGACAAGGGACATTTCCTGTCTCCAGCTGCGAGACCGTTTTACTAGAGAAACAATTCGTTCCGGCTCTAAAACCATTTAAACTTACATGTGTCGATCTTCCAAACACTTGAGATACAAAGAAAGAAATGGCTTCCTAGCATTTACTCAAGCGTAACAGATTGAGTAAAAGATTCTCACGAAACCTTTTTTGGACAGTGTAACTACATATTTAATAATCATGTTTAATAAAAAAAATAATTAGTGCAGTTATTTCTGCTACAAAATTTAATTCCAGTATTTATAGATTATGAGTTTTGAGATTACATCATCACCTAATTACTTATCACACCTTTTCGTTAGACTCTCTGATAGATTACACACCCGATCCCATCATCACACATTGTCCTTTATACCCCTCCTCATCACACAACCTGTTACAGTTACAATATTTTTTACAGTTTCTCTTGCTAGAACATGGAATTATCTTCCTCTCTATGCCAGAGACTGATATACTATAACATCTTTCAGAAACAAATTTTAAAAAAGTAACTAACAGAAACATCTCACCAATTGTATTTTTTTAACAATTAATATATATTTTTTTTACTTTATTAAATAAAAATAGTATTACGATTTATCAATATTTCTACCTAGACCAGCGTCATGGGCTACTGGTTAGTATTTCTGAGTACAGTTCATGAGGTCCCGGGTTCGATTCCTGGTAAGACCACAGGATTTTCCTTTCTTAAAGGGAATTATCCCTGTGATCGTCCATGTGTTAAATTCCAAATCAGAATTTAAAATCCGACGAAAAAAAAACTGTAAAAATACCAAGTCAATCAGTTAATTGATGTGTTTATATTTTTATCATATACAATCACTGAATATTTCTGAATGTGCACTATTGTTGTTCTTTTGTTTTTTTCTTTAGTATTGTTATATTCATATTGTTATTCTCCAAGACCAATATATCCAAAAGGAATCATTCTTCAAAATTTCATTATACTTTAATAAAAAGTATCTTCTACTTTCTGTGTACTGCAATCACAGAAAATCAAGCATCAAGAGTATAGTGCATTAAAGTAAATTAAAATTATTCCAAACAACTGTGAAAATATAGTGAATTTTAAATGTGCTTACGAATCAAGATATGAAACAAAGGCTTGGTATGTTAACATAATAGCATAATGTTCCACTTATTAAAATAATAAATTATAATTTTGTATAATAATAGACCAGTCTTATATTTTAGCTATTATTAACATTAAAATCTGCAACCTCGTAGGTGGCCTCATTGTAAACAGTGAACCCAATTCTACACGAGGTTACTGAAGTCTGTGTTTTAAGCGGTAATCTCAAACAATTTATTCCGTAACACCATGGTCTGGATTTAGGTTTCGTTTAGGTTTAAGAACTCCTGGTGCTTCATTATCATTTATCACCCATCATATCATAGGGGTAATGTAACTCCGTCTTCTTTGCGCCCCAACTAAGAAATGGATTACATTTCAGCCAATACCAGGTGAGATGACCAGAAATATCATAAAAGACAGCCTGGGGCATTGGAAAACAAAAAATCTACCAAATGTCGTATATAGGCCAATATGTAAGCGATAAATTATTTCATGAACAATCAATTGAGTTGGTGTTTACTTGATGAAAATCCATATTTATTAATTAAATAAAAATAAAACGTAGTTTTATTTCATTTTCATATTTATTATATAATTCCGTGACAGCTGTTTCGGTACACTGTACCTTCTTCAGACATGTTAACAAATTATGAATTGTGTTCCAACTGATCTAAGCAACAATACAACAATGTTAACATGTTGTATTGTTGTATTGTTGCTTAGATCAGTTGGAACACAATTCATAATTTGTTAACATGTCTGAAGAAGGTACAGTGTACCGAAACAGCTGTCACTGAATTATATAATAAATATGAAAATCAAATAAAACTACGTTTTATTTTTATTTAATTATTTCATGAACGTTTAATGTCGTATATAGACCAATAAGCAGCAAATAATTCATGACAGTTTATTACTTTCTTTGTATTTTTTTTCATGTCGGCCTGTAGGAGAGGGTAAATGTTCTTCCTTTGGGGCTTACTGTAGAGTCTTTGATTAGTTTTTTTTAATTATATTCAACTATATGTCCACCGCTGTGGTCTCGGGGTAGCGTACTGCCTTGTCACGCAGCGGGCCCAGGTTCGATCCCCGGTCGGGACAGTTTTTCTGGGTGAGGATTTTATCGGGGTTTTTCCTCACCTGTAAGACAAATGTCAGGAAAACTTTAAGACCCAAACGGTCCCCGAAATCATATGGCCATCGCAACCATCATCATTCATATTCATCTTAGGTTAAGTTTAGGATTATGGACTCTCCTGGCGCACCATTATCATCATCATCATCATCATTACCCATCATATCATCGGGGCAACGTAACCCCGCCTTCCAGGCGCCCCAACCTCAGAAGTGGGTTACAAGTACGCCATGCCAGGAGAGAAACCAGGAATGTCGAAAAGACAAGCCTGGGGCATTTGAAAAAAAAATATTCAACTATATTGTGTCATTAAACCTTATTTTTATGATTGTTCAGTTTTAGCTAGACAATCGTTCAGCATCTAATATTATTGTTTTTTTTAAAGTAACATATGTTTCTGCTGATGAGTGGAAGAGAAGGCCACGTGGCCTTAACTCCACCAGACTAAATACATAAATGTAGTGATGGGGTTCTCACTTCTCTCTCTTATGAACAATGTAAACGGTATAAGCCTTAAATGCTCAACCTAAGGAATAACAACGTAGGCCTGAGTTTTTGCGCTTTTCAGTAATACATTACAAAAATAAAAAATAATAAAAACAAAAGTGATGTCAAAACCTACATAAATAACTACTCACTATGCATAGTTGATGAAACTGAACTATTTTAATATGCAGCAGTGCTGTACATTAAAAAATTCATAGAACTGTATTGCGGCATTTAATCGTACAATCTCAATATTTACATTTACATTACATAGAAGGAAGTTACAACTCAGTTTGTATTTATGTAATGCAGAGTATTGCTGTCTTTGCCTCCTGTTGCCCTATCGCGATTGTAGCCTACATTTTATTTATATTCATCTTGTCTATTCCGCCTCGGTGGTCTAGTGGTTGTGTTCCTTGCTTCTAGTCCCGAGAGTTCTATTCCCGCCGGGTTTGATGGATTTTTAGGATGGAAAATCCGACGGACAAGTCCTCCAGGAGGGACTTTTAAGCTGTGGATCCCGAGTTTCAACATTTTCGGGCTCGTATAAGAATATCAAGTCTAAATTAGTGCTCTGAGCAAAATTTAAACGGCCTTCCCCATACAACTACGAGTAATACCATAGGCTCAATTGTGAAAATGCATGCTATTATACATTACAGGGACTCTTGTCGTTCCAACTTCTCTCAACCTGAACATATATAAAACTATTAAATTAAAAATATATAAAACTTTTTTCTCCCAGTTATATTAACTTATACGGATGTAAAACAGGGACTCTATTTTAAGGGAGGAGAAAATGTTACGAGTATTTGAGAATAATGTTTTTGGATCAAAGAGAGATGAAGAGATACGTGAATGGAGAACACTGCATAACAGTGAGCTACGTGGTCTTTATGCGAAACCAGAATAGTTAAGTCTTGTAGACTGCA
>JASPKZ010002322.1:85000-92500 GCA_030220185.1 Diploptera punctata
CGTGCAAAATAGACCTACCTAACCAAAAAGCAATGCGTCTCTAAACTAAAATATTGAGAATTAAGGATTTCGTATATTTTTTTCTTTACTTTTAAACAAGATTTTCTCGGGATTCTTAATTACATTTTTTTCTGGAGATCGAGTGAAAATTATAGGACTATTCACTATTCATATGTTGTATTGTCGGACCAACGGATCTGTGCCCCTTAAGCGCTGCAGTCGTTCTTAGAAAAGAGAAAATTTAACGCCCTGTAACTCACTCACTTCCCTCCCACCAGCTACCATGATAATTTTCGGAGTAGTGATGTTGCCAAACTTCCGCAAACAGTGTTATGGATCTCGAATATTGAATGGTGTAAGGTTAATTATTACTTCTTCATATTTAAGTAGGTCTAATGTTGCCGATTGACTTTTATTATTTTCTTGATAATATTTATTTCACCACTCCGTGCTACTGTGTTCATGTTGAGTTGACAACACTGGACTGTGAGTGCAAATAATCCGTCCCCCACGAAAGCTCAAAACTGTGAGTAGTGGGGGGGGGCGAAAGAAAAGAGATAGATAGGAATGCCAGGTAGGGAAATTATTTACCGAGACTGAAAAGGAATTAGTGTTTAGTTCGCATATCTTACTGGGGGCATAGATCCGTTGGTTAGACATTACAATTGATCACCTGTTTCTCGAGTGAGCTGAAAAACAGTGTTTGATACATTTAAGAAAGTGTAAACTGCGTGCATGTAAAGAAATTAATATAATCGATATAAGAGAGAAGTGGGGGCGCCATAGTGACCTGACCCAGACCCACAGAAAGCGATTCTAGCTGTGATTAACCACACGACCACCTCTGGGCAGCCTTTCTGTCTTTCTCTTCATTTGCATACCTCGCCCACCTCTCAAGGCTACAATACTACCTATTTTATATCACTTTAAATCATTTCCCCCCCTAAAAATAACTTCCAAATTTTATAAAGTGATTGTGGTCCTGGGCCAGACACTTGGGACTTGAAAATGAAATATTTTAACTGTAATCAAGCTTGTGAATTGAAATTCTATCTACCTTTATTGCGATAAGAAGTAGATATAAACAAGATATAGAACTAAATATGGGCTACTAGACTGCTACAAAATAAGTACAGGGTGCCCATCAAGTAATTGTCCATTTTGCGGAAAACGTAAATGTAGATATTTTTGTTACAGGTACAGTGAAGGTACGTCATAATGTTTACAATAAACGAAAGGATCTGACTTGTTCAATATCGTTTAAATGACAAATCTTATGATGGAAGTCCATTACATAAACATAGGTACTATTAGCAAGTATTCTGCCGCGCTGGTCTAGTGTTTGTTCATTGCCTCTAGTCCCGAGGTCCGCGGGTTCAAGCCCGGCCGGAGTCGATGGATTTTTAGAATGGAAGGACCCAAGTGGCAATTCCTCGGGGAGGAACTTAAAGCCATGGGCCCCGAGTTTGCATTTTCAAGCCTAAATTAGTGCTTCTGATCACAATTAACCGACTTTCCCCTTCCAAGTGAAACTTAGTTGGCTACTATATGTGTCATTGAAACGATGTGCTGACTACATGTCATTCACTGACATCTGTGGGGAAATATGCGTAACTATATTAATTCGGTGAATGAACTCCCGTTAGAGGACAACCCATCTCTCCCTGAGGTGCTAAGGGGTATATCATATAGGCCTCGTATTATTACATGACTCTACTCGTCGAACTCTCTTCATATGAATGGGCATATTTTTTTCTAGCATGAAGATTTGAATCAGATGTCCACCACTGTGGTCTCGCAGCGGGCCCGGGTTCGACCCCCGGTCGGAACAGTTCTCTGGGTGAGGTTTATATCGGGGTTTTTCCTCACTTGTAAGACAAATGTCAGGAAAATTTTAAGGCCTAAACGGTTCCCGAAATCATATGGTCATCGCAATTATCATCATTCATATTCATCTTAGATGAAGCTTAGTATTAACCCTTAAATTGGCAAAACCCAAATTTCTTCTGTTAGTTATTTAATTGTGGCGGACCGCAGTGAAAACGAAATCTTGTATAACTGTTATTATTAGATACATTTTATAATTAGACACACATTTAAGTGGTTCCTTTTTGTTCGTTTTCTTCTGATTTATTTAAAATATTAAATTAATTGAACCAACTGATGTATCCAAAAAGATACATTACGAATTTAAGGGTTAAGGACTCTCCTGGCGCACCACTATCATCATCAGCACCCATCATGTCATCGGGGCAACGTAACCCCGCCTTCCAGGCGCCCCAACCTCAGAAATGGGTTACAAGTACGTCATGCTAGGAGAGAACACCAGGAATGTCAAAAGACAACCTGCGGCATTTGCAAAAAAAAAAAAATGATGGAAGTCCAGAGGCTGTTCCAGAGGCGGTTTCACAAGGATTGCCCAGATCCAGCAATTATGTATGTTGACGACGCCAGAGACATGAAATGTCGCTTCGTCACTTAAGAGAACATGATTCGTGAGGCCCTCCTCGTCTACAGCATCCAACACATGTCTGCTCGTGCCGCATAGTCTTCATCCTCTAACTTGTGGATGCTCTTGGACTTCGTTCGATAGCTTCCCTCACAATCTGTACAGATTGTGTGCTGACCGGTGGTCGTCCAGAGCGGTCCTCATCAGCTACAGAACCTTTTCACAATCCTCGTAGGGCGGGGGGTCCTTGTGAAACAACCTCTGGACTTCATCATAGGGTTTGCCATTCAAACGATATTGAACAAGTGCGATTCTTTCGTTTATTGTAAACATTATCACGTATCTTCACTGTACCTGTAACAAAAATAATCCACATGTACGTTTTCCGCAAAATGGATAGTTACTTTATGGGCACCCTGTAAATAACTTTAATGTTGTATAAAACAGACCCGTTTATGGTATTATCGCCTCACTATGACGCTTAACAAGCGGCTCGCTTTGATTCCCCGCAGCTGTTATACAAAGATCCCGAGTACTGCTGCTACCACGATGTGGCCACATTGCTATTCTTCCCTCAGTTTAAATTAAAACTCGGAACGATGTGGAGCATTCAATCCAATTTTAAAAGTGTATACCATAATTAATTGTTATAATTATCAGTGATTTATTGTGGTATCTAGCTTGAATAATAATACAATAACTACATATTATATTAGTTTAATATGTGATTTCAACATGTGGCGGCCATGCGAAAATATTTCAGACCAACAATTAATAATAATAATAATAATAATAATAATAATAATAATAATAATAATAATAATAATAATAATAATATAATATTAATATAATAATAATATTAATAATAATAATATTAATATTAATAATAATAATATTAATATAATAATAATAATAATAATAATATTAATATTAATAATAATAATAATAATAATAATATTAATATTAATAATAATAATAATAATATTAATATTAATAATAATAATAATAATAATAATATTAATATTAATAATACATTAACATCCCAACTATGGCCAACTCACTGGCTCTGTCGAACCCGTAGGTTCATGGCCGCACGGACATAAGCTCTCCATACTTCCCTATACTGAGCTAATGTTTTCCAATCATCCCCTGTATAATCTGCTTCTCTCAAATCATGGATAATGTTATTTCCCACCTCATTCTTGGTCTTTCAAATGGGCGTTTTCCCTCTGATTTTCCTACCAGAAGTTTCCATACACCTCTTTCATCCCCCATATGTGCAACATGTCCTGCCCATCGCAGGCTACGAGACTTAACTGTTCTTATTATATCTGGCTTCTTATACATATCATGTAGCTCACTATTATATAGTTTTCTCCATTCAGCTGTCTGTTCATCTCTTTTTTTTTAATCCAAAAACCTTCCTAAGAACTTTATTCTCAAATACTCGTAATCTTCTTTCCTAGGAGGCCCTTGGGGTAGTAGGAGGTTAAGGCTCCCACTTTCATGGAGAATCGGTATATGATGTCAGCCGGCTTGTCAGCCCTGCGTGACGACCGTCTTTACTACCAGAACAAGTGTCTGGTACTCATTTCCGTTAGAGGCTGAGTCGACCCCAGGGCCATTGTGCGGCCAAAAGGTTTGGGTCAGTTTAAAAATCCTGACCCCACCGGGACTCGAACCCTCGACCTTCCGGCTTGTAGTGTAGTACCTTAATCAAAAACCTTCCTAAGGACTTTATTCTCAAATATTCGTAATCTTCTTTCCCCCCTTAAAGTAAGAGTCCATGTTTCGCATCCATATAATATAACTGGGTCAATAACTGGTTTATAAATTACCAGTTTAACATTTTTTGAAAGGAGCTGGGAAGACTAGAGTAGTCCCTGTATAATAGCATGCATTTCCAGAATTGAACCTATGTTTAATTACTTTGTGCATCCCATTCCTATTTGTAATTACCTTTCCTAGATATTTGAAATCCGCCACTTCTTCAAAATTTCCTTCATTTGTAATTAGATGTCCATTTCCATTTTATTATGCATTTCTATGTGTGAGCATATATTTAGTTTTAATGTTTACTTCCAGTCGCAATTTCTTAGTTTTCAATAGAGTGCGTGTGTTTGTCCTTAGTATCTCCTCGTTATCGCTCAGTAATACTACATCGTTAGCATAAAAATAAATACATATATAATCTTAATTTTAAAAGTTGAACAATACTAAATAATAACATAAAATTAAATAATAACATAAATAATCAATGTCTTCTGTCCTTTTGTAATAAATGCCCATAGCACTATGAGAAACGTGACAACACCGCATGCCAAGTATTGCCGCGCGGCACCCGCTTTTATATAAACTGTTAACCATCAGAGTGAGACTATAATATCTAGAAGCCCTTTACATTGTTTTAGCGAATTTCGAAAGCTATTGAGGTTGACCCTATCTAGTTGATATTAAAAATGACTACGATAAAAAAATATATCCAATATATAAAAATGAATGTTTGTTTGTTCGCATTTTATGCGCTCCCAAACCGTTCATCCGATTGTGATGGTGCTTTTTGCAAAATATTCAGGAATTTTCCGGGATGGTTATAGTATAAAAGAAGTTTGAATTACCCTACCTCATCGCCCTTTAGTGAAAAACGTGAAAAAGTCACTTTTTTACCTTAAAAACTACACAATATTAATGGACACACAATTGAATAAATAAAGCATTACAAAAACGCCCGCGGCAGCAAACGTTTATCTTTAACGGATAACTCTCAATAACCATTTTTGTGTTTCATTGAAGCTAAGAAGATCGGAATAAGTAGATTCCTGGGTAAGCGTGCGCTGCCATACCCTTCATCCGATTGTGATGGGGCTTTTTGCAAAATATTCAGGTTTTTCCCGGAAAAGTTATAGGCTATAATGCTCAACCCCATCACCTTTAAAAATCGCCCTTTGTAATGTAAAACTTGAAAAAAAAAAAAAAAGTAGCTATTTGTACGCTTAAATGACTTAAGCTGCCTAAACCATAACAAATACTCCAAATGAATGTACACAGAATTGAATATTTCAAAAAACTCTATAAAAAAGTCCCGATAGCATATGTTTATCTTTTACAATAACCATTTTTGTCTTTCATTTAAGCCAAGAAGATCGGGATAAGTAGATTCCCGGGCAAGCATATAGCATCGCACGGCAGGTATTCTTTTACGATAACTCAAAATAACGAATTTTTGTCTTTCAGCTCCTTTATGCCAAGTACATCGGGATAGGAAGATTCCCGGGCAATACCGGGTAATCAGCACGAAGTATCTAAAAATAGCTATGATATGGCTTTACTTATAGTGATTGCTTGAATATTAAATTTTGAAAGATGGAATTTTATTTATATTTGGATTGAATGAAATGTAGTTTGGAAATATAATGAAATAGTTTATTGCTTGTTTTAGCTGTAATAACGAAGACAGTAAATGTATAACTATTTTTCCTTTAGCTTATTCGACTGAACATAAAAATACAATTTTCGTCTTTCAGCTAATTTATGCTAAGAAGATAGAGATAAGTAGATTCTGGTGCAACGTCAGGTAATCAGCACGGGGTATCTAAAAATAATAACGATATAAATTTATAATTATTTTTCCTTTTACTTATTCAACTATACGCAAAACACATAATTTATTTAGGCGTAGCAGCGCACGCCGGGTATTAGCTAGTTTTGCATAAAAGAGAACCTGTTTATTATGTCTAGAAGCACGTTTTATTGTTTTTGCGAATTTCGAGGGAATGAAGCCATTGAGGTTGATCTAATGAAAAAGAAAATGAAAGAAATGCAGATCTTCACCGATCCTCTCTAGTAGACATTGGAAATCACCATCACAAAAATGTATATATTATATATATATATATATATATCCATCCATAGTAATTCTGCCCGAAGGCAGGTCCTTCACTGCAATCGTAGCATTTTCATGCTATGCTTGCAGCTTTACTAGGGAACTGTAGGTGTGGTAGCTTCCCGTTGATGATGATGATGAAGAATGATGATAATGATATGGATGATGATGATGGCCATATGATTTCGGGGACCGTTTGGGCCTTAAAGTTTTTCTGACATTTGTCTTACAGGTGAGGAAAAACCTTGATGAAAACCTCACCCAGAAAAACTGCCCCGACCGGGGATCGAACCCGGGCCCGCTGCGTGACAAGGCAGCACGCTACCTCGGGACCACAGCGGTGGACATATATATATATATATATATATATATATATATATATATTAGCGGACCCGACAGACGTTGTCCTGCCCTAATGTTATATAGTTTCGATGAGCCTTTGAAGACTCCGTGAATTTTATAGAATCATTGACACAAATAAGCACTTGAAATAAACAGTTGCTAGTCAGTTTTTAATTGAGGATTTCAGGTAAACCTCCACATCTAATTGTCGGATTTCGCTCATTTTTTTAAATATCTACCTGATTTATTTTAATAGGAATTCTGAGTTTTGTTATGAAACATCGTAAATTATGACCGCTAGAGCGATTTTTAAATTTCCACTTTAAGTCAACTACACCTAATGGTTTTAGAGGGTCAAATTGTGAATATAACCCATCGACGGACTCAAACAGACACAAAAAATTTCATCAAAATCGATACGGTAATTTAGGAGGAATTCAGTGACAAACACACGTACAGAAGAATTTTATATATACATTTTTGCCATGGGTATATACAAATTCTTCTGTACGTGTGTTTATATATATATATATATATATATACAGAGTGTTTCAAAATAAATATTACAGACTTCTAGAGATTGTAGAGGGGACTTGGTAGATAATGTTTTGATAAGGAACCCATGTCCGGAAACGTATCATTTCGATGTAAAACAAGTTTGAAGATCGAAACTCAATGTGCTGATATCGTGTGTCTTGTTTTTCAGAATAATAAGTACTGCAGACTTCTAGGAGTTGTACTACACCTGTCGAGTTGGAGGAAGATCTTTTTGCACGAATTCTGTCGACAACAGAAATGACTGAGCACGCACCAGATCTTGTGGGGC
>JASPKZ010002322.1:97500-122500 GCA_030220185.1 Diploptera punctata
TTTACATTATCATATGCCTTTTCATAATCTATAAATAGTATGTACAGTGGGAGATTAAATTCTCTCCTTTTTTCCATAATTTGTTGCAGGGTAAATATTGCATCTATAGTGCTCCTCCCTTTTCTAAATCCACATTGTTCTTCTTCCAAAAATGTTTCAGTACTTACTGATAACTTATTTTTAATTATGTTGGCATATAATTTAGATGCAGTTGGGAGTAAGGTAATGCCTCGGTAGTTATCACATTTGTTTTTCTGACCTTTTTTATGTATATTAATTACTAGACCCGTTTCCCAATCCGTTGGAATATTAAGACAATGCCAAAATATTGTTAAAAAGTTCTAATAGTTTCTCTTTCAAGGCAGTTCCTCCATACTTAAAAAGTTCTAAATTTAAATCATCTAAACCTGGACTTTTCCTGTTCTTGGCCTTCTTTAAAACTTCTTCTAGTTCGTCCATTGTTATGTCTGGTTTTTCTATTTCATTTTCACAAGTCAAATTCGAAGTAATTTTTTCAGTGTGAGTGTTCGGTTCTGACCAAAGATTTTTGTAGTAAGTAATCCAGTCTTGTTTTGGTATCAGATTTATTATTATTATTATTATTATTATTATTATTATTATTATTATTATTATTATTATTGACTCATTGCTCCGGTATCGCTTAAATATTACGTTATGTATTGTCATCTACATGTTTGTTATCCTTCTTTCAAAATCCTGAGTTTATTTATGAATGTTGTATTATTCATATTACAGGCGTCAGGGATGACACCGCTCATGTACGCTGTGAAGGACAACCGAGCTGCTCTCCTGGACAGGATGATAGACATGGGAGCTGATGTCTGTGCAAGAAATAACGTGAGTTATCATTTTTTTTAAATAAAAAAGTAATTTAATAATCTTTATGTACAAAAATGAGTGTGAGTCAGTTTGGACTCGAAAACTACTTTACCAATTTGAATGGGGTTTTTCATTATAATATAGATATTGTTTTCTTGGACAATTAACGTCGTAGATAACATAAGAAATACCCCACGTACTATAGGGCTGTACCTAGAGAAAAATGGGGTGGCATCAGTGTACTAAAAAAGTAGCTTTTCGGACGTTTCCTAAACCAAAAAATACACCAAATTAATGTACACAGAATTGTATTTCTAAAAAAATTACAAAAAAAGTCCGCGACAGCGTATGTCTATGTGTTACTGATAAACTCACAAGAAAAACTATTGTGCTCAGATCATTGATGCCAAGGAAGATAGGGATTAAGTAGATCCCGGCCGACGCCGGGTAATTAGTACGAGGTATCTAAAAGTAATTACGGTATAAATTTTTAATTAATCTTCTTTTTAATTATTCAACTAAACATAAAAATACATTTCATTTACGAGTATATAGGTGTAGCAGCGCACGCAGCAGTATTATCTAGTATATTATATAATGAAACACGTCATTAATACATCATCCGAAAAATTAAGATTATGACCTTTTGTGGAAGGGATCCGTTACCTACCAACATCTGCTAAATAATAACATCCTGAAAGGATAAATGTTTTTTTAAATATCTTGGCTAAAAACTCATATATTTTTTTAAAAGAATAGAAGGCATGTAACTCTACTTTTTTTAATTCCCTCATAAACTCCTGTCAGATTTTATTCTTAGGGTTTCATTTTTCAAATTATGCCCCACCATTTACTGTACAATGATTTTTATATTTTTTCTAACGATTATTTCAATACATTTTTCATAAGTAATGCCACGTGTGATTTCCAAATTATCGATAAATTCACGACTCACGAAGTGAAGAGTGAATTTTTCTAGAGAATTTGGAAATCAAGAGTGGCATTTGTTACGACTATTTAACGAATAAAATTAAGCTGTTTACTCACAAATCATTATTTAACTATAGTTATTTTAAAATATTTATATATTTAATGTAAACGGCGATGTTTGAAAACAAATGAGAAACGATAGGTACGCTTCATCCGCTTCTTTTGTTTGTCACTGAAACCTGATCATACTATTTATTGCCAAAGGAACGCAGTATTGTAAGAATGCTCTCTAGTGGAGAAAAAATGAAACACATCAAACTGTATATTAATTCATTTCTGATGTCGTATGATGTAAATATGACAATTATGTTTTTTCTGGATTATTACCTGGGAAAAATACATTTTAAGAAAGTGCAAACAGTGGTTTCTTTTTTTGGTGGTATAATCAATTCCTAAAAATGTTTTTATATTAACTATGTGTTGACATCTATGCACTATATATACAATCTGGTAGCCGTATTTCTTATAGGCTCAGCTACTGCAAAATAATGGTCAGACCTGTTCAGAATATTAAAAAGGAGGAGCTTTCTTTAATATGGTAAATATAAGACTGATAAATATTTCGTGAAACACGACTCTGATTGGTTGTAAAACAGAAATCATTGAAACGTGATTGGTCATTGACTCCCATTCTGGCATGAGTTAAATAGTCTAGAGAATCTGTAAATCAAGAGTGGTATTTGTTAGGACTATTTAACGAATAAAATTAAGCTGTATACTCACAAAGCATTATTTAACTATAGTTATTTTAAAATATTTAATGTGAACGGCCACGTTTGAAAACAAATGAGAAACGATTGGTACGCTTCATTTGCTTCTTTGTTCGATCACTGCAACCAGATCATAATATTTTTATTGCCAAAAGATCGCAATATTGTAAGAATGCACCCTAGTGGAGAAATTTATAACCAACGTTATAGGTATTAATTAATTTATGATGTCCTATGATGTAAATACATCAATTATATTTTTCTGCGTCATTTCCTGGAAAATAATTCGTTTAAGAAAGTGCAAACAGTGGTTCCTTTTTTTTTGTGGTATAATCAATTGTTACAAATGTTTTATATTAGCTCTCGTATGCGCTACGTGTTGACATTCATGCACTATATATACAATCTGGTAGCCGTATTTCTTAAAGAGTCAGTCACTGCAAAATAATGCTATGACCTATTCAGAATGTTAAAAAAGAGGTGCTTTCTTTATTATGATAAACTTTAGTTGGTAAATTTTAGGCGAAACACGACTGTGATTGGTTGTAAATAAAAAATCATTGAAATGTGATTGGTCATTGACTCCCATTTGGGGCATGAGTTAAATAGTCTATGATATTTAATAACATACGTAGCATGAAAACGTGGCAGCCATATTGATTTTAACGAATATTCTAAGCAAAAACAAACGTCATGTTCCAGTGCAGTCAACATAGAGTGTGTAATAATTAACTGTACACATATACTTCAGAATTTCAGAACTTACTATTTATTTTTGGGTATTGCATTCTTTCATGGGTTATAGTGCTTAAATTACATTTGGTTAGCTTTTGGGTTGGTGTTTTACAGGTTCGAGTACTTAAATTGCATTAGGTTAGCTTTTAGGTTCGTTTAATATCGTGTATATGTTGGCTGCATCCCGTGATTCCAAGTGTAAACCGCTTCGCGTTTGTTGGCGCATGCTCATGGTGTATGATTGTAACTTTAAAAAATTCGCGTCACATGTTGTAAAAAATCCCCTAATATAATAGTGGAGAAAATACCTAACTACATCATATGTTTAGGTATAATTAATAGAGATTTCAAACCATCAACAGTACTGTTTATTTCAGTATTATATTAGGCTGCCTCATAAATAATGTAATGTTGTGTGTCTGAAGGGAGTTTGTTACAAACGGACGTGCAGTTGATGTGTATCTTTATTTTCAACAGCTAAAAAGAGTTAATGAAATTTTAAGGATCGCGGGTTCAAACCTGACCAGACCCTATACCGCACGAACCACCATTACAAAATTCAGGAATTGGCAGCAATCACATTGCAATCATACCCAGCATATAGCCCTGATCTTTTATCTTCAAATTACCATCTGTTTCGATCCATGGTTCATTTCTTGCTTGAAAGTCGAAAACATTGAAGCTGTGGAAGTATGTATGTCATAATCATCATCATCATCTTCACTCCAATCATTAAGCAATTGCCCGTTTAGACTTCATAATGCTTCAGCCCAACGTTTTCTAGGTCTTCCGACATCACGTCTTCCTCTTGCTTGATAATTTGTTGCTACCAGTGGTTACCTCTCCTTGCCCATGTGATGAATCCACTTTTGACTATAATTCGTGACATTATACAATAAAGACTTCACTTTTATTTATTCATGTATATATGTAACTATTGCTCTGGAGTTGCTTCCCAATATTTGGATGTCAAACCTTGATAATTTTGAACAGCTACACATTTTGTTAAACGTTCTCTGTTCATTTCCACACCTTGAAAACACAATATACACTCACTGTGGGAGTAGATCTCAGAATTATTCGCTTTAATAACCAGAGACTTAGGAATTATTCCTGTGGTCGCCCATGGTCTGGATTTAGGATAATTTTATGTATTAAAGATTTTCCTGGTTCTTCATTATCATTCAACACATGTTATATCACGGGAGTAACGTAATTGTGACTTCCAGATGCCCAACTTAAAATGAGTTACAATTCTGCCCATGTCAGGAGAGAATTCTAAGAAATGTCATGAAGATAACCTGGTGGCATCAGAGACTGGTACCGTCGCGCGATAATAAACCTCGCTCGAAGATGAATCAAGACCATATCATCTGATGGTCTCTACTTTCGAGTTCTTTAATTTATTGTCATAAACATTACAAATAAATTTTTATTTAAAAAAGCGGCATTATATGGTTTTCACGACTAAAAAATAGCCTTGCTCTTATGGAGCAGTTCTTGTTAATAAACGTGTTCTTTTATGTGAGATTTATTTATTAGTTAATTCATTTGAAATAAACAATTTAGTTAAACAGTTTCACTTACAACTTTACTAAGAAGGTAGATGCTCGATTTATGGGGGGGGGAAATTCATTATGGAACATAATTTTATTATCACCCATGTATTTAATAAAGTTAGGGGGTGAACTTATTTATCGGAACAGCAGCTAACAGAGGTGCCATTGAACCATCCTCTTTCATTGAAACTTGGAAATAATTATATTTCCATCTCTGTCACTCAGTCTGCGGCAACAGCGTTCCCATATGAGCAATACTAGTTTCTAGTCATGAAAAACTCTATAGTAATTAGACAGTATCCATAGTATATCTTAGAATCCAAGTAATGTGTTGAAATATGGTCTTCAGAGTCCGATAGAAGGATGCATAATTTTTTCAAAGATTTATGGTAAAAAATCTTCCATATCTTTTCTTCATAACTATGAGGTTTATCGACGGCGCAAAAAGTGGTGACTCTCAGCAATTTCGACGATGATTTTGGCTTATACTATGTTCAACAATTTAAAACAAAAACATTGTGCAACATTCAGAAAGAAACCTGAAAACATACCTTCTAAAAAAACTATTTCAACGTTCCGCCCCCTTTCATTGTTTTTTATATACACATTACACCTAATTTGCGGTAGTTAACACTGCAACTACTGTGACCAATGCTCTTTTTTCTTGGCCGCATGAATACATAAGTTCTATATATTCCGCGTAACCTTGCGAGTTAATATGCGCCTTCCAGATAAGCTTAGAGGAGTGGTGGTGTGTTTATTCAGTTAGAACCTTTGCACGACTGAACGATAGACTCAGGCACGCTCCACCTTGTTCACAAGACTTTTGGATGGTGTTTCTCTGGAGGTCTAAAACAAGTCAAGAAATGGCCTTAAAATTCGTGAATGTACTATGATGATGATGATGAGGTTTAGATGAGGGTAAACTTAAGTACACCAGATGAGTGAAATGTAACATTTAAATTTGCTATACTTTTACAAATATGTTACGCTACCCTTTCTTTATTCCTTCATGATCTCCTGTCAAATTTTAATTCTTCTGGTTCCATTCTTCAATTTATTTCCCACCATTTACAATGATTTTTACATTTTTCTAACGATTATTTCAATATATTTTCTATGATACTTAACTACATATCGGTACATAGCATGAAGACGTGGCATCCATATTGATTTTAACGAATATTCTAAGAAATACCAAATCAGCGATAACCCATTAAAAGTCGTGTTCCAGTGCAGCCAACATAGAGTATATACTAATCAACTGCCCACATATACTTCAGGATGCCCAGAACTTTCTAGTTATTTTTGGGCATTGCATTCTTTCACAGGTTAGAGTGCTTAAATTGTTTTAGGTTACCTTCTAGATTAGGCTTTCACATGTTAGAGTACTTGAATTGCGTTAGGTTAGCTTTTAAGTTCGTTAAATGTTGTGTATGTTGACTG
The DNA here is from genome assembly GCA_030220185.1 of Diploptera punctata. Taxonomy (NCBI): domain Eukaryota; kingdom Metazoa; phylum Arthropoda; class Insecta; order Blattodea; family Blaberidae; genus Diploptera; species Diploptera punctata. The sequence continues at coordinate 103,781 of JASPKZ010002322.1, forward strand.
CATCCCGTAATACCATAGTGTGAACCGCTCCGCGTTTGTTGGCGCATGCGCAAGGTGTATGATTGGAACTTAGAAAAATTGTTCGTGTCATATGTTGTAAAGAATCTCCATTAATTTATTTCGTTAGGTTCTGTGGATTACTTATGCTGCTGTTCATTTTCGAGAAATACGTACGATTATGTATCTATTATTGTCAACAATCGAATCAATTAACTGAAAATTCTTAAGATTCGACTTTCTGTGGAGGCCAATTTTCTTAAATTTCATTGCCTTTGCTATGTAATTTTGGAAACAAAGCACTGCAATTTTATTACCATAAAATATTTTTTTCTATTTCACGTATCTACTGAAGAAAACATCTAACCATGTTTCATTCTAGACCAACATCAGATTAACGGAACTGACGTCACAACCACAATGTCTCCTACATTCTTCAGGTAACATAGGAAATAGTGCTTTTTAAATTATTCTCCTGCTTTGTTTTTGTATGTCCACATTTGTTTTGTGTTTTCATCTTTGACATTCCTACGCTTCATTTTCTTCTTCTTCTTCTTCTTCTTCTTCTTCCTCTACGCATGAAAGCTGGCAGCTTGTTGCGTGTTCATTCACTACAGGTCCGGAGTATGGTGACGTCCTTCCATCGTAATTGTGCTCTTTCTAAAGGCCTTTTCTGCTGAGGTGTCCAGTCACGTACTTTCTTCACTAATCTACTGTTCTCCATTCTATCTATGTGATCATTCCAATTTAGTCTTCTATCATTTATTCAGAGGGTTCAATTTCACATTCTTCTCTAATAACAGAGCTGCGAACTTTCTCTCTCAGTGATTTTCCTACGATTTTCCTTAAAACTTTAATTTCGGTTGTTTCATTGATTTGTTTTGTTTTTTTCAGTTTCTGTTCGGCATTCACAACCATATGTTAGAACTGGTCTTATGACAGATTTGTAAATTCTTACTTTTATATCTATTCTTAAATTTTTATTTTTCCAAACAGTATTGTTTAAACATCCCGATATTTTGTTTGCCTTATTTGGTTGATGGAAGATTTCATATGTTATTCTGTTGCTGCTATTAATTTCTATTCCTAAATATTTGAATTTAATGACCTGTTCTATACTTTTCCCTTCTATTTCTAATTTAACACGTCATGGGTCCTTGGATAATGTCATTGGTTTGGTTTTATTTGTAGAGATTTTCATGTTATATTTTGCTGCAATGATTCTAAATTTATGCAATAGCATTTGCAAATCATCTTTACTTTGTACAATTATAATTGTGTCATCAGCATAGTTTATTATCTTCAGCTCTTTGTTACCTATTTTAATCCCTTTTCTAACTTCATCTTTTAGTTCTTTGATGATTTCATCCATTATTAATGTGAACAATATGGGACTTAATGAGTCTCCTTGTATTCCTTGCTGGACAAAAATGTCTTTAGATTTATTATTTCCATATTTGATAGTTGTACTGCTTCATTTTAAACCCAAAATTATATCGAAATTCGGATGTCCACTTTTTACTCCGTATCTTTACTTCAGGGTCGCCATTTAGAATGTCATATCAAATACACAGAGTGTCCACAAAGTCCTGCTACCAAAACAATGTAACTTATATCGTAAACTATTTGAGATACTGACTTGCGGTTTTTTGCAACGTATTCTACTTCTCTCAAAGTGTTGTTTACAGTTTTTGCAGATTGTGAATTAAACGACAATGACTACATCACAAGAAAATACCCAATGTGTATGGTCGTATGCTGAGTCTGGTAAATCACCAGCACCCCCATATCCGAATGTTATGACGGTTAACATGTCTAGACACAAAGAAATTCGCTTCATCAGAGAACATCGCCTTCATGCAGGGACTCATGTCTTCGTGAATTGCGTTCAGCATGGGATCAGCAAATTCCGCACGCCGAGGGAAGTCAGTTGGCAGCGACGCTTGGAGTAATTAATTTGCACTTTATAGGCCTGAAGATGTAGCCGCTTATGGAGGACATTTATGAATAATTGACTTTGGTAAATGCAGTTCCAGTGAAGCACGACCCACCGAATTTTGAGGTCTGTTGCCCATTGTCGATAGTTTCTTGGTTCACACCGGGTCGTCCACTCCGTGACAAGTCCATTACACTGTCAGCCGCTAGAAATTTCTCGGTCCATCTAATTATGGATGATTTAGATGGAGAATCTCTTCCATGTTGCCGGCGGAAATTTCGCTGAACAGTTTCTGGTGATTTACCAGACTCAGCATACGACTTTACAAATTAGGTATTTTCCTGTGATATCGTCATTGTCGTTTAAATCAGAATTTGCAACAAATCTAAACAAAACTTTGAGAGATGTAGAATACGTTGTAAAAATTCGCATATCTCTATCTCAAATATTTTACGAGCTGAGCTACATTGTTTTGGTAGCAGGACCTTGTGGACACTCTGTATTTGTAGTGATATATTTGGATAATTTACCACAATCGTTCGGTGAATTATTTCTGATGTTGGAAAATAATAGATTAGTATGTTTTACGTGAAATATTATGTTGAGCAGATGTAAGCTACTATTATTTTAACAATTCTCGTGACGTCAGTTCATTATTGGCGGGGCACGACATTCAATTTTTACTTCACGAAAAATTGCCAATAAGAAGTTTGTGAGTTGTTTTACATAATATTAAAATTATTATATTTATAGTAAGGTGTTGTGAACGACTTCTAAATGTAAGCTACCCCTATTTAAAAGTGACGGGCCTGAAATTACTGCTTCAGGATCGTATATATTACAGAGTGGCGAAATTTTGTAATATTGCTTTCATTAAGATGAGTCATCGCACATTTTAGATTTTATATTTGTGAACGTTGCGTGTGGTACAGTGGTGGCTCGTGGATTTGAAGTAAGGTTAAGAGCTAATAAGAAAAATTATTTTACACATGTTTATCTCAATTATTATTAAACTCGCCTATTTCTTATATATCAAATCGTCCTTCGGTCCTTTAAGACTGCAAACTTCTGGGTGATATCTTCATTGAATGGGTGTGTCTTCGTTTACTGCAGTAGAAGTTCTTTCTGAACTGTGATATTCCCCAAAGAGGAAAGTCTCTCATCTGAAATTGAATTCCTCAGGTATGTTATTATACGCTTCAGAAAAGAAAGGCTTCGAGAATTCTTTACAACATGTGACACTAAAAATGTCCAAGTTCCAATCATACATTATGCGCGTGCGCCAACAAACGCGAAGCGGTTTACACTGTGGAATAAGGGGATGCAGCCAACATATACACGATATTTAACGAACCTAAATGCTAACCTAACGCAATTTAAATACTCTAACCTGTGAAAGAATGCAACGCCCAAAAATGAATAGTAAGTCCTGAAGTATAGGCCTATGTGTACAGTTACTTAGTACATACTCTATATTGGCTGCACTAGAAAACGACTTTGTTTTTTGCTTAGAATATTCGTTAAAAGCAATATGGCTGCCATGTTTTAATGTACGTATGTAGTTAAATATCATAGAAAATATATTGAAATAGTCGTTAGAAAAAATATCAAAGTAATTGTAAATGTGGGAAATAATTTGAAAATGAAACCCTAAGAATACAATTTGACAGGAGTTTATGAAGGAACTAAAAAAGTCGCGTCACATGTTGTAAAGAACAGCCACATATGCTGTAGTAGAGGACGATGAGCATAACCATGGAAATTCCTTAAACCATGACCATTTGAAACTACGATTGTAGCATTTAACTGAATTTTTATCTTCTTTTTTACCACATATTTGTAGAGATTGAATAGGATGTCCACAATTAGGTATGAACTTACAGATACGCATGATTTTTTTCACTGAAGTCCGAAACCTGGCAGGAATTTAACAAATTAAATAATTATGTATTCCGTAAACCAGCAAAATGGGACCATAAATTCGACTTGCTGAGGGATTCGCTTAGTTTACGCAGTTCCTGCGTGACGGTCTTTATTCATTTATAGCTTCTGACAAATGTTAGATTTACCACTAACAGCTGATGTTATCCGTCAATTGAACGAGAAGCTCTCCAGGAATGTTGATAACACAGCCTCTTTAACACTGAACAATAATACAACCCAGTTGCATTTTCATAGTCGTATGGATTTTCGGTATAAAGACTTGAAAATCCAAAATCAAAAAAATGTTTCTAGACAATATACAACTGGTATCCATAGTTTCTGATTTGTGAATGATGTATAAACAATGCTGAGCTAACCACCAGGTGGCAGATTCATTAAACACTTTAATTTATAAATGCTACGTTATCAAATTCAATAGTTTCACTCGCTCTATTAGGATCGGTCTCACCAATAGAAGTAACTGTATTACGCCAGTTTAAGCTATGCATTATACACGGGGAAAACTGGCGTAATACAGTTACCTCTGTTGGTGAAATTGACCCTTAATACAATATTTAAACTGAAGCAAAAGGCATTTTACTCAGGGTTGGGATTATAGGTGCTCCGGACTAGTTGTAAGGTCGATAGAGAGCGATGAGTTCTTTTCTCAGGTTAACGAGGAAGTTTGAACGGGCAGAAATCCGTTTATCAGTAATATTAATTTATAAGCAAATATAGATTAAACTTGAAGTTTTATATGATTTTTATATTAATATAATATGATTTTGTAACAGCTGTTTCGGTACTTTGTACCTTCTTCAGACATGATTACAAATGAATGAATTTTGTTATTACGACATTATTACAAATGAATGAATTTTGTAATCATGTCTGAAGAAGATACAAAGTACCGAAGCAGCCGTTACAAATTTATTTATTTATTTTTTTAAAATCCCACTACAGACCTCAGGAGGCCCTTGGGGTAGTAGGAGGTTAAGGCTCCCACTTTTTCTAGACAATCGACACTTCATGTCAGCCCTGCGTGACGGCCGCCTTTATCCCCAGAACAAGCGTCTGGTACTCATTTACGTTAGAGGCTGAGTCGACCCAGGACCATAGTGCCGCCAGAAGGTTTGAGCCAAGTTAAAAATCCTGACCCCCACGGGACTCGAACCCTCGACCTTTTGGCTTGTAGCGCAGTGCCTTAACCACTACGCTACGGCACATCCCCATAGTAAAGTAGTCCCACTACAGGCCTCAAGAGACCCTTGGTCTAGTAGGAGGTTAAGGCTCCCACTTTTTCTGGACAATCGGCACTTGGTGTCAGCCGGGTTGTCAGCCCTGCGTGACGGCCGCCTTTATCCTCAGAACAAGCGCCAGGTACTCATTTACGTTAGAGGCTGAGTCGACCCAGGACTATAGTGCCGCCAGAAGGTTAGGGTCAGTTTAAAAATTCTGACCCCACCGGGACTTCAACCCTTGACCTTCCGACTTGTAGCGCAGTCGCCTTAACCACTACGCTACGGCGTTATTGTAATAAATATGAAAAGCATATAAAAGTTTAATTCTCATTTAATTAAATAGATATGGATTTTGATCAAATAAACGCCAAATCAATTATTGATTAAGTAATATTAATGTTCAAGATCACAAAGTTTATTTTGTATGAGTCACATTTATTTTAACAAAAGCACTCGTTGATATGTATATTAGAGTGATCTAACCCAGTGGGTGGAATACCGATTAATAATATTATTGTTGTAATTAAAAAACAGTTCGGTATCAGTAAGTCTCGGTTTATCACTACATTCGGTAACTAACTTATCAGGTCGTCGCTTGCCCGAGATCTTAAGTTTAATGAATCAGCAATATATAAGTGCTTACGGAAATTTCCTAAGTGTCTGAACTTATACTATGTTCCGGCTTTCTCCACTAGGTGATATGACTTACGGACTTGAACAAATCGCGGTTGTTATTTCCCGCAGTCAAACGAGTCGTAGTCGATGTGCTCCCTTCACTAGTTGGGAGACTATTATTAGTCCGGTCAAAATAGACATTTCAGTTTACAAAAATTCCCATAGAGCTGAAAATTGGTACGGATGTTGGAAACACCTTTATCAATGAAATGTGAAAAGTCCCCATCGACACCACATCTGCAAAAAAAGTTATTCAAGGTCGAAGTTCGCGAATGTTTTTTTTTTCCGCCAAACGGTAAGTTTTATCATAAGAATAGGTCAGACAAAAGTTGTACATCATGCAATTGTCTACACAAATTGTTCTTATGCTTTTTTTTCATAAGAATCACCATTCTTGAGATATCGCGATTCTAAAGTTTGAAGAAGTCGTATTCTACATAATATGCACACATTTCCGCACCACCTGTGAGGTAGTGTACTTGGCGCATTTTTTTTTAATGTGGTGTCTTCGAAAGGTATACTCCACGATCTATTGTGATTAAGTTTTAGTAAATAATGTTCTATTAAATAAAAAAATTTACTATTGGGTATGATTTAAGTGACAAAAATATTCTTAATTACGGATAATGTTAATCTGACTGATAATCTTCGAATTCTACTACGGCAGTAATATCTTCTTCGATTTCTTCTTCTTCTTGCTGGATATTTGTTAATTGTTCTGAGAAAGATGTATCAGTTGTTCCCTCATTGAAATCATATAAATCTTCATCTGTTCCATTTGATTCAACATTGGAGTAAGACTGGCTTTGACAATTGGTACATACTGGTGAACAAAATAATCCGACTTTTTTACAGTCACATTTTGCACAGCCCTTTTTTGCAATTGCAAAAAATGGTGTTAAGAATATTTGTGGAGTAGGTGGAAGTAACATTTGAATTGGTTCCAAAGTATTATCTACTAATTGACCCAAATGCAATTTTGATTTGAAATATCTAGGCTAACAGCAGTCATAATACTGTGGATGATATTAGTACATACTAGTTTTAATAGTTCTAGTTTAAAGTGTTTATTTTTAAGAATTATTGTTCCAAGAAATAAGTCAATGACTCCGGAATATCGCTGTTAATATTTTAAAAAATTCGACTAGGCGGAGGGTAATTGGTATTATCAAGTACTAAGGATTGAATGTCCTCTCGAAAGATTGCTGCTACAGCTTTGATGATTCTAAATCGTTCTTCCTTTTCATTTTGACTTTTTTTCTCATACCAAGCTTGGTTAAGAATATCGTGATGATCATACTTTAACTTCAATCGAATCTTAATTGATCTATTATCTAATGCTGGATTTTTACAATTATTTTGTAATTCTTCCAATAAAAATTGACAGTCGTCACTTTTTTCTCCATCGCAATATTAGTAGATTCATCTTGAGAACGACCGATTTTACCCCCCCCCCCCCCAGTGGTGGGTCTCAAGAAGGAATTATAGCCTGGGCAGCAGCTAAATCATATTCGTACTGAACACGTGCAGTAAAAATTTTTGCTACGTCATCAGAACGAATCCGAACTACCTTCAGAATGGATTCTATAAATTCAAGTGTAGCGCTTTTTTCTTCTCAGCTTCTTCATTCGCTTCATCTTCACAAAATAAGCAACTTTTTTTTAACAAGAAACGGATTCACTCGCGCCTGCTCTAGTACGAAGTGGACTGATTTCAGATGTACTGGCTTGCTCCATCCATCTCATACTGTTTTTTAACTGCAGCAATAGAACGCTTCCGAGTGTACATTTTACGGCAATGCACATGAATTGTCATAGATTTCTTGTCCTTCAGGTATTCAGAAAACCCATCATTTCTTTCAACACTTGAATCGATCAAAGCCTTCATTCCACGATCAACGATAACTGTTTCATTTCCAGTCAAATGTTTATTACAGACAAAGCAAAATTGCGACATTTGTTTTAAATTGTTGAACAGCACAAATTGTTTTAAGAAATATTATTAACAAGCACGTGTATCAATAGCCATGTGTATTCGCTGTAAAGGAACACTATACTAATAGTCTTTCGTTTATGCCTTCCAGAAAAAAAAACAGGTAGGCCTATATGACTTTCGCCACCCGGACAAAAATAGAGTAGTTGGCAGATGTTGCTTAAGGTTATACGGGCCAATTAAATTAGAGACTGAGTTTCTTTTTATGTATATTCTCACAATCATATAATATATAATTTGTATATAAGTTATTCAACCAATATTTGTATTATATTAAATATCCCATGATGTATAGGAGGTTAACTTTCGGTTGAAAAGCGTGCATATTATTGTTTTCAGTGTTTCAAATGGTGATATCTCAGGAATGGTGATTCTTATGAAAAACGTATAAGAACACATTTTGTAGACAATTGCATTGTCTACAACTTTTGTCTAACCTAAGTTTATGATAAAACTTAGGCCTACTGTTTGGCTGAAAAATGTAAAAAAAACCATATTCGCGAACTTTGACCTTGAATGATGTTTTTTGCAGATGTGGAATCGATGGGGACTTTTCACATTTCATTCATAATGGTGTTACCAACATTCGTACCAATTTTCAGCTCTATGCGAATTTTTGTAAGTCAACCCCTATTTTTTGAGCTAACTTGACCGGGCTATATTTTGGGACGCGTCTTGGTTTTTACGAAAACTTTGGTATTCCTACGTCGGTCAGATCGCGATAAGAGTGGGGGTTACAATTTATTCTTATTGGTTCATACATATGGATATGGATATATATATATATATATATATATATATATATATATGAAAATGGTTGTGATTATGGTTGTGACGTCAATTAGTTTACCATTAATTTAACGCCCTCCTCGAAATGCAAGTTTGCCATTTCATTACCTATTAGGCTCCCGGTTTTTCCTGATGTCATTAATTATTTTTAAAGAGACAATCTTAATTGGACTTTAATTAGTAAACAGTTCCAAACTTTTAGAATTTTGGGAGTCGCAGTGAAATCCCAGTTGTAAATATACAATGTCAGACTCATGTCCGCAGGCATTGTACTAATCCTCTCTCGACAGGACATCTCGGAGAATCCTCAACAGGACATCTCGGAGAATCTCATTTACAATGCATTTTGCGATATTTTGGCTTCTTTGTATTCGCGCACCTGTCCTGAAGTTCCTAAAGGAAAAGGTTCGCTAGCTTAATGTCTTTTCGCTAAAAAGGCTTGGTAATTTATTAGATAAAGATATCAACTTTTATATGTTTACCAATATCAGTTCATTGATATGACCATTATAATAATGCGAGACGAGGGAAAGAATAAATCCAAACTCGATATATTTATAAATAGGATATCCCTATCTCGAGTTATAGGCCTATATTAGGCTAAATAATTCAGACTAACTGTGGATATTTTGCTTTATATTATAAAATAAAAAAGTGTGGACGAGAGTTCGTGCTACAAAAACATGAGAAATAACAGATATAATAAACAGTTATTTACGTTTCATTTTACATAGGAATCTGCATAAATAACTATTTTTGTGATATTTATTATAACATTGCCATCTAGTCGTATGATCAAGAACTACAATCAATGGTTTCTAGCCTCTATTTCTCTAGCATAAAGAAGAGTTTCATCTTATCGCCTCTAATAAAAACACATTTATGTGTGCTAGTGGTCAGCATTTTTACTACAATTGGTGAGGTCCTATGCTCGATTCCCGGTCAGACAATTGGAATTTTTACTTAAAAGGAATTATTCCTGTGGTTGCGGATGGTCTGGTATTTGGGTTAAGTTTAGGTTAAGAACTCTCATTATCATTTATTGCTTGTTATATCATCGGTGTAACGTAACTCAACCTTCCAGGTGACCCAACATAGAAATGGATTCAATTCCGCTCATTCCGTGGGAGAAAGTCAGAAATGTCATAAAAGGCAACCTGGCGGCATTTGACGAAAAAATCACATCTGAGGAATATTCCGGAAGTTGTATTGTTTATGAAGCGTAGTGCAAAACACTGTGTGATTCAGGGTTTACAAACTTGCATAAAAATACCTTCTACTTAGGAACGTGTAACCCCTATTAATACATATACAGAATGGAAGTAATACATTAAAACTTGTTTAATCCGGAACGTGAATAATGCGGAAATCTTGTCCAATATAAACAAATTTATTGGTCCCGGCGAAATAATAGTAATTTTACTTGTATTTATTTTGAATAAAATGGAATTTGTCCAACGCGGAAACGGAAGGATATTTCTATTCAATTAATGATAAAAATTATAAAGCAGAAAGACAAAGAGATAAATATTCATTGAATATCCGTTAGGCCAGAAAACAACAATTAATGATTCCTGCCGCCGGGTGAATTTTACCTGTACCTGAAATTTTCTTTCGGCCTCACTTCACACGCATTATGCATAATACAGATACTGTCTTACAAATAACTTTTGCAGTGTAAAAACTAAAATTAATTTAAGTTCTGAGGCCGATCTTTCATAGGTAGCGTTCGAAATTTACAAAATAAAGATGGCTAAAACGTATGTTTCATCGTCATTAAACGAGAAAGTGAAAGTGATTGAAGATAAAAAAAACTCTCAGTGCGCGAAATAATGACTAAATTTAAATGCGAAAAAATCAATTCATGAGACTTTAAAAAAAAAAGAAAGAAAATAAAGAAATCAATGAAATAGTTTGGTAGTGTATAAAAAATTTCCAAATTTCCAGACCGATGGTCCAAAGTCAAGGTCTAGCTGTTGCTAAATCCTTAGGGTATAACCATTTCAAGGCATCTTCAGGTTGATAAGAATTAAATTAATCATGATTATTTCATACCTCATACTTCTATATTTCTTTAAATACAGCACTGCAGTATCGGCAATTTCTTATCAGCATCATCAGCTGTTTTCACGATTGTCAATTTTTTAAAATTCTTATGAATTTGAACCTCATAATGTTAAAAATTCCCAATTTTAATATATATCTTCATGTTGGCTGGACAGTTTTAAAAAAGGACACAATCTACTGTGGAATGAAATTTGCGGGAAATAAAATTACGTGGACAAAAGTGTAGTTAGTGAGCGGAAACCGAAACAGCATGCTTCAATTTCAGGACACGCGCCTAAAAGACATTTTTAACGCTGACGAAACGGGACTGTTTTTTTTCGTGCGTTACCGTCGAAGCTGCTTGTACACCCTTAGACAAAAACAAATTAGTCATCTCTTGATTCTATCAACCGATCGGGGAACTTCGTGAACACTCGCCATGTTTAGTTCGTAACATAGAATTTAATTAATTGTGTCAAATTAAAATACAGTATCAAATTTGGTAATAACTTACGGATACGCATGATTTGTTTTCACTAAAGTCCGATACTTCTAAATAACCTGGCCCAATTTAACAAATGAAATATGTATTCCGTAAACCAGCAAAATGGGGGCATAAATTCGACTTGCTGAGAAATTCGCTTAGTTTTCGCAGTTCATGCGTGACGGACTTTATTCATCCATAGCTACTGACTTAAATTGTTAGATTTCCCACTAACTGTTAGATGTTCTACACCAAGTGAACTTGAAGCTTTCCAGGAATGTCGATAACTGTGAAATACACGTTCGTTAAGACTGAATAATAATGCAACCCTTTGCACTTTCATGTATGGATTTTTGGTATAAAAACCTAAAAATCCAATCCAAAAATTATTTCCACATAGACCGCATAAAAGCAACCACGAAATCACTTCTGAATGATGTATAAACGATGCTGAGCTAACCACCAGGTGGCAGATTCATTAAACATTTTAATTTATAGATGCTATGTTATCAAATTCTATAGTTTCGCTCGCTCTATTAATACAATATACTTAAACATGAGAAATAACAGATATAATAAGCAATTACCTACTTTCCATTTTACAAAATCCGCTTAAATAACTATTTTAGTGATATTTGTTACAGCACTGCCATCTAGTCGTATGTTCAGTATTTGCTTAGCCACTACCACAGAATATTATTATCCTTGAACCTCTAAGTCCGTATGAGTCAAGAAGAAAGATATCTTCTGTATCATGCTGTAGTATAAATATATTGATTTTCACAAGTCGGAGGAAGTATTCTCCCGTCTATGGAAGGCGTAGTGATAAACACAGTGTGATTCAGGGTTTACAAATTTGCATAAAAATACCTTCTACTTGGGAAGATGTAACCGCTATTATTATGTAGCCTATACAGAATGGAAGTAATACAAATTAGATCATCTCTAGGACATGAGTTTGCGTCTGAAGTGGGGTACGTGGTGTGCCTGAAGGGTGGGAGTTGCCATAAATTGGGTAACTTATAACCTTGTTTTAAAAAAGCATTTAGTGAAGCAATTACTTACACCACTGTGTGTGAATTACACACTCTGTAGTAAATTATAGGGATATGATCATGTAACTCCATCATTAGAAATTTTAGGCTTGGCTACGATTGGAAGAAAGGCATAAGATATATTGCCTCTGCTTCTTATACAATACTTTGTCCGCTTCATCACCCCTTTATATTTCTACTCGCTTCCTTTCACTATCTTCCCATCATAAATTAAACACAAGTTCAAGAGGAAACTTAACTCTAGCTTTACATCTGCAGCGAATCACTCACTATTCCTTATCCTTTCTTGTTGTCATTTGTTGTTGTTTTCAACTGCCCCACCCTCTGGAATTCCCCTCCCCTCTTGTATCAAGGACTGCCAGACTGAAAAAAAAATCAAAGGAAAGATCACTAAATATTTCTTTGGACAATAATAATATATAACCGTGTTTCAGGTATATTTTTATTTTTATTTTACATTTTACACTATCTTTGCCAAGTCAATTACATAATTAAATTACAGATTGTTATTATTATTATTATTATTATTATTATTATTATTATTATTAAATATTTTAATATATTTTGTTCTTTCCTTGGCATCCATATTATGTATTATTAATTGGAAGGCGTTATGCATCAACGGGCTAAACGTCATTTTTAAAAATATGAGATTTTGATGCCATCTGTTGCACTGGCTCATTACGTAAGTGTACGCACACTTTTAGCGCCAAATCTTTAAATATAACTAACTAACTAACTCACTGGCACTATCAAACCCGTAGGTTCATGCCGCGCAAACATATGCTCTCCATACATCCCTATCCTGAGCTAATGTATTCCAATCATTCCCTGTATAACCTACTTGCCTCAAATCATGGTTAATGTTATTCTCCCACTTCATTCTTGGTCTACCAACTGGGCGTTTTTCTTCTGGTTTCCTATAAGAAGATTCCATGCACGTCTTTCACTCCCCATTCGTGTCACATGTCCTGCCCATCGCACTCGACGAGACTTGTTATATCTGGCTTCCTATAAAGACCATGTAGTTCACTGTTATGAAGTCTTCTCCATTCACCTGTCTGTTCATCTCTCTTTGCTCCAAAAAGTATCCTAAGTACTTTATTCTCAAATACTCGTAATCCACTTTCCTCCCTTAAAGTAAAAATCCATGTTTCGCATCCGTATAATATAACTGGTAAAATAACTGTTTATAGGCCTATATTTTCAGTTAAGTATAGCCTTATTATTAAAGAAAAAATTAACGCCATCAGTACTATCAGAGATTCTGTGTTTTGCAACAAACGGCTATGAAACAAGATCTTATTAAATATAATCTAAATGTTTCAGCACGCAGTTCGGCGCCACAAATTCCCGCTCTTATTTTGTTGATGCATTACTCAGCATTGTTAGTGTGACGCTACCAACAAATAGTGAAGGTTGTCAAGTCAGTGTGAGTTTTTTATGTTATAATGACATCCAGAGCTCAGAAAATTTTAGATATGGTTTATAAGGACGGCCTTGAAAATAGAAAGATATTTTCTGTCTCACTGCAGGTATGTAAGAGTTTTATTTATTATGAAGTCAATATACTCCTATTTTATAAACATAAAGATAAAAAAAATTGTATCATTTTTGGAAAATGATATCACTATGCCTCAACCAAAAATATATAAAGTTTTAAAAATTTTAAATAATGATTCAAAAGAAAATGCACATTTAAATTGTATATCTAAAGAATCTTGGCTTAACTACTTTCATCATTTATGGACACATCTCTAATATCACTGCTTTGGAACAAATTTCTATAGATGAATTAACTGATGTTAAATCATTAAAAAATAACAAAGCTCCCGGAGAAGACCACATTAATCAAGAATTATTTAAATTTTCAACTAAAAAATTTTTAGACACATTTCTTATTCTCCTTAATATGTTATGGGAAGGACAAGAACCACCACAAAGCTGGAACAAATCCATTGTAATACCAATCTTCAAAAAAGGAAGTCGCCAAATCATAGATAACTATCGTGGAATTAGCGTGTTGATCTCTGGATATAAAATGTATGCTAATATAGTTAAGAATAAATTGAAAAAAATTATGAAAATATAATTGGAGAAGAGCAGAATGGATTCAGAAAGGGTAGATCTTGTACAGATGGATTCTTCACTCTAAAACTACTATTAGAAAAGCACAAGGAATTCAATATAGAAACTCAATCGCCTTAGTTGACTTAATAAAGGCTTTTGACAAAATATTACTACAAATTTTAGCTGATGATAACGTTCCACAACAATATATTACTAATATCTTCGACATCTATAAAGATAATGAAATCTCTGTTAAACAAGATGGCAAATGATCTTCTTGTGAAAAGATCAACACTGGAGTAAGACAGGGATGTGGAATTTCACCGGTGCTTTTCATTACATATATGAATAAATTAATAAACGAATGGAGGAAAACACAACGAGTATATATACCCATCAATAGGAACCTTAAACTCGATGCTATTCTTTTTGCAGACGATTTAGCTCTTTAGGCACTTTCCGGAAATGATTTGCAACGATCAATTTATAATTTACAAAAAATAGGTGCCAAATTTAATATGAAAATATCAATTAACAAAACTAATATTATGGCATTTCATGGGAAGGACCCCATACAAAGTAAAATCTGTCTCCAGAATAAAATTTTAGAGAGATCTAATCAATTTAAGTATCTTGGATATTATCTCTCTATCTGGGATGAAAAGGATATCCATGAAAAAATTACTACTGATAATAAAAGTTTAGGAATTATTAATCAAGTTATGAAACCATCCCTTGTACAAAAAAACACCAGATTACGTTTATATAACACTTTGGTTAGACCAGTGGTGACCTATGGTAGTGTAGCATGGACACTAAAAAGAAGACAACATAAAAGAATAACGGCTTGTGAAATGAGATTCATGCGCAGAACAGCGGGTTACACCAGATGGGATCGGAAAAGGAACACCGATATCTTAAAAGAATTGAAGACTACGCCAATTTTGGAATATATTAAACAGTACCAACTAAATTGGAAACACCATCTAGAAAGAATGAGTTAAAATCGGATCCCCAAAGATGTTTATACCAAGAGGACGAAGATCACTGGGCCGTCCTATGAAACGCTGGAAGGAAAATTTTCTATAGGATCGTAACAAGCCTTGGCCTAATACTTGAAAGGAAGAAGAAGAAGAAAAATAAAAAAATATCGGGCGCTTGTCAATTCAGAGGTCATTGTAATAGGCATCGGAATTAGGAAATCCACTGTTCATCAGTTAGTAAAATTCGTTTTCCTATTTGTTTTTTGTGAAATGAAAAGTGCATATGTTTTTTAATTTGTTCTATGCTATTATATATATATATATATTTTTTTTTTCTTCCCCCCAATGTGAATAATTCATATTAAAAGTCCACCGCTGTGGTCTCGGGGTAGCGTACTGCCTTGTCACGCAGTGGGCCCAGGTTCGATCCCCAGTCGGGACAGTTTTCTGGGTGAGGTTTTTATCGGGGTTTTTCCTCACCTGTAAGACAAATGTCAGGAAAACTTTAAGGCCCAAACGGTCCCCGAAATCATATTGCCATCATCCTTATCATTCATGTTCATCTTAGGTTAAGCTTAGGATTAGGGACTCTCCTGGCGCATCATTATCATCATCACCCATCATATCGGGGCAACGTAACCCCGCGTTCCAGGCGCCCCAACCTCAGAAGTGGGTTACAAGTACGCCATGCCAGGAGAGAAACCAGGAATGTCGAAAGACAAACCTGGGTCATTTGAAAAAAAATAAAATAAAATAAAAAGAATTCATATTAAAAATATGAGATACATTATTCGTATTATTTACTGTTGTTCCACTTATTTTAATATTGTTTACAGTTACATAAGCATATTATTAGTCATGTGTATGCCCTTTAAAAAGTATTATAATTCAAAATAAAAAATTATTGTGTAAGTTGATGGATATCTATCGATATTTTTACTCCAAGGGATAAAAAAATTGATATCACAAAATTGTTACAGCTTACCTTTTTTTTTATTGTTGTCTGTTTTTTTTCGTATATACTGTAATTGTATGGATAAATTGGATTTATGTAGAAAACATGATTAATTTAACACGCACATTTCAAAGTGTAATAGGCTATATACATGGGCGTAGCCAGGATTGGATTAAGGGGGGTGCAATTTTTTTTCGACTGTATACCTTCCGGGTACAAACGAACAGATGAAAAATTCAAAATACTCGTACTACCTTTATTCTTTAAAGTAACCTCAATAGGCCCATATTTCGGAAGAAAACTACAGCACTATTGAATTAAGAAATATGAAGAATAATAGTGAAATAATTTAAGAATTTTTAGGCTTAGCGAATTGAATTTTTTGTCAATATTACTTCTTAATTCTTATACTTAATGTATTGAAACTATTAGCTATATTTTAGCTACTAATAAAGTACAACTACACACACAGTTCGACTCGCCTTTTCGTTTCAAAACATTTTTTAAGTACGTTTTGTTTGAATTTTTCAATATCATTTTTAATAAGTTATTTTGTGCAGACTTAGCATACACAGACCATTAAGGCGATTTTCTGTCATTGTAGATCGGCACATTGTCTTCGCTCTTCTTAGGGTGCTAAAAGTGCGTTCAATCGTCGCCGTAGTGTTTGGTATAGACAAGCATATTACAATTGCTTTTTGATGGATGAAAAAAAATCGCACTCGTCCACGATGTTAATGAAATCACCTTCTTCATGCTTGTCACTTCGTTTCATCCACATACGGTATCATAGTTCATTTCAGTGGACAAACCCTCGATTTTATAATATTCTGAAATTTTGCTCGCCGTTGCTTGGGCATCTTTCAAAGATTTTTTTTAGATTTCTTAGGGTGCAGCGTTTGAAGTTGTTCTCCAAGTCTATCTGACAAAGCTGTGTAAGTAGGGATTTAAGATAGCCTCCTTAATGTAATCTTCGGGATTACATTGTGGATTAGCTCGATGTGTCTGCTTATTTGATATTCTTGGTAGTGTGATTTCTATATCTGCTCAGAAGCAATAGTCTCCATCTCATTCATGATTCCTTCGGAGATCTCATCACCTTTTTTGCGATCTATTAACATGCTTTTAATCTTTCAACATGGGCCGTGCATTTAATTAAATTTATAGCCACAGCTTTCAGCGAATTAATGACAAGTTCCAAATAACTTGAATATATACCTATCAGGCACATACAAAAGATGAAAGTACTTGTTCTTGCAACAGCATGCAACTGATCAACTTGTTTTCGGCTTGGTGTGTTTCTTTTTACGGCAATCATTTTCAGGCCGTTCATCAATTCCAAAAAAAAAGGTTTCGTAAATAGGCTATCCCAATACTTTTATTATTTGCAACTAACGTGTTTCGCAGAGCATGGGGGTGCTCGGGACGTGCTATCTTTTCAACGGTTACTCTCGAAAAAAGTGTATAACATCCTTAATTGTAGCTATCGTGTTTCTCACCTCGGGCACACTATTCAAATCATTTACCACAATAATGATTTTGTGGCTCGCGCAGTGCAAGTAAATTCCTTTTGGAAAAAACTTGCGCAGACTTTTCTGGATCCCGTTGTTTTTTCCTGTCATTGTTGAGCAGCCGTCATAGCCCTGACCAACACATTTGGGCGGGTCAATATTTATCTCTTAAAAAGACTCAATTTTTTCAGTTCAACAAAGCCCAACAACGTTTCTCGAATTGTATTCAGTTTCTCAACAAAAAACCGCACACCAATGCAAAATTGCTCCCTTCCAGAAATGTCACAGCTTTTATCAGGTAAAACACTGTAAGCGGTGGCATTTTTTACATCATCCGCAATCACAATCATTTTCTTTACCTCAAATCACATAATTCAGTCAATGCTTTGCGTTTAAATGAGGTTTTAAGTTTACATCACCGGCGTCAATTCTCCACTGAATCAAATCCCTGAAGACGCCTTCGTCCCTTTAATGCAAGTCATGCAAGCCCAGAAGATAATGGTATCCAAGATGGAATACTAATATTTTCAAGTTACTCGCCGCAATCTTCTTATAACCACTTACGAATTTTGGCTAACAAGGATTTCATTTAAAAACAATCGTGCTGGCTGCGCAGCTCCACATGCCAGCGGTTTTCACAATTTTTTTTTTTGCGCAAATCCACGCATTTTGAAAAAACGTCTGGAAGGGCCTCACTATGAATATCCCAGTAACGTACCTCACAATATGTGGGGAGAATATAACACAATATAAGCACAGTGCACCTTTAAGTCTTGCGGAATAATTTAGCCTGAGTGAATACTGTTGGATCCAACAATGCTTGAATTTCTGTTTTAAATGTTTAGCATCTTTGCTGAAATTGTAGCTTTCGGGTGAACTCTAGCAGTTTGTTAGATTGTTCACTTTATCTTCTTTACTCATTAGCTCTGTTCTCCCAAACCAGTTGCCAATATCGTTAGGTGGGTAAATCTTCTTCTTCGGATGTGATGAATTCTAAACTATCCCGGGAAAAATAGTCTTGGAATATTACAACTTGTGTAGGTACTTAACAAAGAATTTTCTT